>CM045770.1:92389248-92494248 GCA_025200525.1 Camellia lanceoleosa
GTAAAGCAAAACAAGAAAAGAGAGAATGTCTGAATTCAATGTCTTTTTGATACCAACATTAATTCCGTCTAAATAATTACAATAACGGGGGGTCAGTGTAATTTTCCAAACGTAAGAGGGTGATATGTATTAAACTCAAACTTTAGGGGGTGTAAGTGTAATTTAGCCTTATTTATTTCACTTTTTTAAACCTATCCTCTCTGTCTTGGGTGGGGGTTTTGTGAGGGTTTGTCTAGGGCCCTAACTGTCCATCAATATGTTTGTAGTTGCAGGAAGAGCCGTACATTATGTGTGTAATTCAGTTATTTTTTGAAAAGTTTGTTGAACATTTAGTCTTGAAAGTAAAAGAAGAAAGGAAGAAAAAGATAATCTAAATACACCAATGCTGATTTATATGTGAACACTACAAATGTTGGTCAAAATTATAGATATAATTATGGCAATATTACAATTTACATGTATGTTTATATATGTATACTATCATGTTCAGTAGTTCTATTTTATTTTACGTATTCCTTTAGAACAAATGGTGAATAATCCTAGAATTTTTGGCCTTTGTTTTTGTTTGTGGGGGGTAGGGTTTCTTCCAATTGGGGCTTCTTCTTGATTCTTCTTTCAAATCCATTTTTGTTTGGGATGGGGTGGTTGAGCAACTTCAAAGGAGGATAACGGGATGGAAGAAGCACTATCTATCACAAGGAGGGCAGCTTATTCTTGTCAAAAGTATTTTGTCAAGTTTGCCTACATACTATATGTCATCTATCTATCAGTCTAGACTTCGTCGCCAAGAGGCTATAAAAACTTTAGTGTGATTTCCTCTATTGAGGAAGTAGCTTTGGAGATTTGCATTGAAGAGGGAGACTTTGGAGGCAAGTTGTCTCAACTAAATATGGCACAACTTGGGGTGATTGGGATTCATTGGAGGCGGACAAGTCTTACGGCTATGGGAAAAGGGTTGTGGAAAGGAATCGTAAAGGATTGGTTGGATTTTGTGGGTTATGTCAAATTGGAGGTTGGCATTGGCGATAGTGTGTGCGCCCCCCTTGGAAAGGGATTTGGTTAGTGTGCGCCCCCTTCGAAAGTGGCTTTTTTGTGTTGTTGTTGTTGGAATGCAATTCCTAAGAAAATTCTCACTATCATCTTTTTTTTTTTTTTTTGGGATCAATAACAAAGAATTTTATTGATTAATCAAAAAGAGATAAGGATGAGGCATCCTCTACAAATAAGAAAAATAAAGGAAGAAAAATACATAACCCAAACAAAGACTACATCAACAAATTCCTACATGTCACACACCAACAACCAATTTTTAGCTAACAAATACAGTGGAATTCCCTTAAAAAGAGGGTTCACCGAAGCCCCAAAAGGAAGTTAAGTGACAAATTTTATCCAACAAAAATTCCACATGCTGAGATTTTTCTTCAAAAACCCGCGCTTCCTTTCCAACTATAAAACCCAAAAAGTTGCAAAGACGACACAATACCAAAGCACTTTGGCCTTTTTCGATCCTCCTAAAACATGAAAGCACTATCAACATCTTATCCAAAGATGGCGCATGCAAATGTGACAATGAGAATGACCCGCATTGCTACATTGTAGGGTGGCAAAAGAGTTATATGAGACATAAGCCTTTTGATGTCTGGGATTGATGCTTCCCAAGAGGTGTCATAGACTTCTTTCATGCTTGGTAAGGTGGCTGCGTAGGGGACATCCATATTATCACAACAAGACACATCATGGTTAGTTGGTGTTGTATGTGCAAGTGTGACGAGGGGAATGACCCTCATTGCTACATAGTAGCGTGGCAAAGGAGTTATATGGGTGGGACATGAGCCTTTTGATCTTTGGGATGTCTTGATCCTTCCCAAGAGGTGTTGCTGACTTATTGCATGCTTGGTTGGGTGGCAGAGTAGGGAAGAGGTGTAAGGTGTGGCTTCTGACCCCTTTGTGCCTCGCGGATCATATGGAGAAAACGTTATAGGAGATCTTTTGTGAAATAGATGAACCTACATACTAACTCAAGTTATTTTGTTGTATTTTGTATAGGTGGATCTTTAAGGGGTTTATATTTATCCTAGGACAGATTTTGGAATTTTTTGTTGATTTAATTTTCTAAGGAGCTTATTTTTCAGTCTTTCAAGATCATGATATAGGTTTTACTTTTATGTGTGGGATGCGTCCCCTTGATTCTCTTTTAATACAATTCCATTACGTATAGAAAAGGGGCGAATTTCACATTACATCCCTCCCCCTCTATGGTAGTTAATGTGCAAATTACCCCCCTGATGTTAAAAAATAAACACACAACTCCTTATGGTTTATGAGCTAAATTCCCCGTCACAATTTCTGTCTAAATTAACTAAAGGTGTGACTTATGTGCCTTTGCTGAGAGTGATATTTTTTAAGGCAAAAACACTCTTATGATTCTACAAAATCACAAAAATGCCGATGTCTTTTTCACTCCCACTTCCCACTTGTAATTTGTCTCTTCATTGCCTCCCTCACTTCCCCATGGCACACTCTTATCTCGCTTGTCACACCCCATGCACCTTTCATCACACTATACACAAACCCACACATTACACGCTCTCAATCAAATTTTATTGTCCATTTTTTTTGTTCTCATTTTTGATATGTGAAAATATGAAAGTGGTAGGCCAATTTTGTCTTTTCTTTTTCTTTTTTTCTTTCTTTGGTTTTTCTTGGTGTCCTTTCCTCAACAATGCAATTGGGTTATGACTTGATTACCGCTTTCAAACGTTGGGTGGGTGGGTGGTTGGTGGGGGAGTTAGTACTTGTGCTCTTTTTAAATAATTTTTTATTTATTTTCTTTCAACTTTAATTTTATTTTTTTTATTTTTTTTTGTTTTTTTTTATAGCTTACCTTATAGCTTTTAGTTTTTGGAAGTGTATTCTTTTCTTTTTTAGGGAGATGCTGATTAAGAATAATAAAAAAATCAACTTCTTGAAGTTATAAGCTATATAAGTTGTTAGGGCATAAGCTATAAGCCTTTTTCCTGACTCCTACCAAACAGGGCCTTAGTGTGGTAAGGATGCTAAGGTGCAGATTAGCTCGGAAATTGAAACTTCTTAAATCTGATCTGAAGAGATGGAATGTAGAGGTTTTTGGTTGTTTGGAGGCTTAGAAGGCGAACATCTTGTTAGTTATGCATGGGTTGGATGAGTAGGAAGTTGAGGGGTGTCTATGTGAGGAGGATGTGGTATGTAGGGATGTGGCTCGGAAAGAATATGCAAAGGTCGCTCGGACGGAGGAGATTAGCTTTCATCAGAAATCCAAATGCTCATGGTTGAAAGATGGGGACCGTAATACCAAAATGTTCCGTCGAATGGCAAATGCTCATTGGCGGGTCAGATAGGGAGGATGTGGGTGAATGTGGCAATGCTTTTGTCAGAAGAGGAGGTTAGGGATGGTATAGTGGGCTTCTATCAACATCTTTTTTGTGATGAGGGAGATGTGTGGAGGCCAGAGTTAGATGGTGTTGTTTTTTGATTCTATCTCGGAGATGTTTTGTCGTTGGAGAGACCTTTCACTAAGGAGGAGGTCTTGGGTGCACTGAGGAGTATGCTTGGGGATAAGGCACTAGGGTCGGATGGTTTTTCTATTGTTTTTTTTTCCAGCATTATTGGGGGGTAGTGAAGGAGGATGTGTTGGCGGTGTTTGAGCAGTTAATCAGGCAGGGCAATTTGAGGAGTTTGAATGCAACTTTCATAGCTTTGATTCCTAAGAAGGGAGGGGCAGAGGATATCCGAGATTTTCGGCCTATTAGTCTTCTAGGCAGTGTTTATAAATTATTGGCCAATCTATGAAGCACGGGTATGGGTACTAGTACGATACGGGTAGATCGATACAATAAAATTAAAAAAAATAAGATACGGGTACGGCTTGGTATGCTTGTTAAAAAAATATTTATTTTTAATTTAGGGTAATGTAAAAATTAATTAAATAGTTTAATTTGTTAAGTTCAACCTACAATTAACATTTAATGCCAAAAGTAAAAGTATAAATCAAAATTAAATGTCAATATATTAAATAACTTACAAATCATAGTTTAATTTTAAAATTATGCTGAGCATAAAAAAAAAATTAAAAAAAAAAAATCTAGTGAAAGGAGTTTTATGTCTGTAGCAGAAGAAAATATTTTTTCAACTGAGGTACGATACGACTTGGGTATATATTAGGTATGTCTGGGTACACTAAAAATTAAAAAGAAAAAATTTGAGTACGTGTTTCGTGTACCCGGTATGAATGCAAAAGTACCATACGAGGTACCATACGCCGGTAAGTACCCAGTACAGGTACGACATGTTTTTCGAAGTACCCATGCTTCATAGTGGCCAAGGTTTTGGCCAATAGGCTTCGGGGTGTGCTGGGGAGGAGGGTGGTGTCAGAGTCTCAGAATGCATTTGTGGGCGGTTGTCAGATTTTGGATAATGTTCTTGTGGCTAACGAGTGTGTGGATTCGCGGCTTCGGCAGAGAAATGAGGGGATAATTTGTAAGTTGGATATTGAGAAGGCCTATGATAACGTCAATGGAAAGTTTCTGTTGTATGTATTGGATATGATGGGTTTTGGGGAGCGGTGGAGGCAATGGATTCATTTTTGTGTTTCTACTATTCGGATGCCCGTTTTGGTTAATGGGACACTAGCGGGTTTCTTTCCCATTTGGAGAGGTTTACGTTAGGGCGACCCTTTATCCCCTTTATTGTTCATTCTGGTTATGGAGGCGCTGAGTTGTTTGCTATCAAGGGTAGTTTAAGGTAGTTTGTTATCGAGCTTTGAGGTGGGGGTGGGGTCTGATTTTTTGGTGGTTTTTCATCTTTTCTATGCTGATGATGCGCTGATTTTTTATGATGCGGACGCTATTCAAATTGGCAATTTGTGGTGTGTGCTATTATGTTTTGAGGCGATGTCCAGCATTCGGGTCAATTGGCTAAGTCAGAATTGTTCAGTGGAGAATTGGTTCGCTTACCAGTGTTGGCGGCTGTTTTGGGCTGTAAGGTGGCTATGTTACCAGTTTATTATTTGGAACTTCCTTTGGGGGCTACCTTTAAGGAGACAAGGGTGTAGGATGGGGTGGTGGACAAAGTGCAGCGGCGGTGGTGGGGTGGAAGTGGCAGTACCTGTCAAAAGGGGGGTGGGTTACTTTGATCAAGAGTGTCCTTTATAGTATTCTGACGTATTTTATGTTTGTGCATGTCATTCCTGTGGTGGCGGCTAAGAGACTGGAGAAGCTTCAACGAGATTTTTTGTGGGGTGGGGAGGGTTTTCATTACTATTTGGTGGATTGGGAGAGGGTTTGTATTCCTAAGGAGATAGGGTTTGGGGGTGAGAAGACTGGTGGAGTTCAATCAGGCTCTTTTGGGGAAGTAATTGTGGTGTTTTGTGGAGGAAAGGAAGTGGTTATGGAGGAGGGTGGTGGTGGCTAAATATGGGGGAGGAGGCCGGGGTTGGTGTTCGAAGAGGGTGGTTCAATCTCATGGTCATAGTTTATGGAAGGGGATTTGGTTAGGGAGGAAGGACTTTTGGGATAGGGTTCGGTTTAAAGTGGGGATGGGGGATCGGGCTCGATTTTGATAGGATTGGTGGTGTGGTGAGATGTCTTTGGAAGGCATGTTTCCTTCAATATATGCTATTGCGGCTGATAGTGTGGTCCTGGTTGCTTCAGTTAGGGTGAGGCAAGGGAACTCAGTTGTTTGGAACGTTCATCTTTGACGTGAGGTGCAGGATTGGGAGTTAGACCAATTGGTGGATCTGTTGGGCTTCTTGTATGGGTTGCAACAAGGGGGGAGGGGGTGGATTCTTTGGTATGGGAGGTTCGGAAGTCTAAGGGTGTATTGCAGTCATTTTATGGGGTGCTTGTTGGGGGCGACATTGTCGTGCTTCTTTGGAAGAATATTTAGGTGATGGGATCTCCATCCAAGGTGGCTTTCTTTGTTTGGACGATAGCTTTGGGGCGTATGCTTACTATTGACAATTTGATTCAGCGGCACCATGTGTTAGTAAATTGGTGTTGTACGTGTTGTAGAGATGCAGAAATGGTAGATCATTTGTTGGTTCATTACCCTGTTGTGTCCCGGCTTTGGTGTTTGATTGTTGCTCTTTTTGGTGTGATTTGGGTGTAGTTGGGGTCTATGCGGGGTGTGTTGTTTAGCTGGGGCGGGTCGAGGTGGGTAAGAGGAGTTGGAAGTCTTAGTTACATGCTTCCCTTTGCTTGTTATGGTTGGTTTGGTTGGAGCGTAACAGATGCATTTTTCAGAATGTGTCAGGCTTCTTATGGTGTTGCATAGTTGAGTTACAGGTTCGGTAGATCTTGATGTCTTGACTTTTGTACATTTTGTGGAGGGTTTGATTAGTTAGCTTTTGTGGGCCGGTGTGGGCTGCTGTTGTCTTTGTATTCTTTGCGTTGTCTTGATGTCTTTTAAATAAAGTTGGCTTATTTATCAAAAAAAAAAAAAAAAAGGAAAAAAAGTCTGAAAATTTCCAGTTTCTATAATATATAGATTTTCGACCTCTATTGAAATTTGATCAACATTGATATTGCGAACTTCTAGTGCTGTCACTACTTTGCCAACCTTTGAAGGTAAACCAATTGCCTTGTTTTCAACCCCCACGCTCTTTGTACTTTTCATTGGATGACATTTGATCTGCAAATCATTACTATTGTGAAAATAAACATTGTTTCCATTCGAAGTACTCTGAAAATTGACATATTTTTATCAAAACACTTTTCACTTGTATAGTGTAATGCCCCAAATTTTCTAGCCCAGATGATAATACAACAGTTATGGTTCTTTTAAGGAAAACCGAATATAAATCTCCAAACTTACATTACATGATACAATAGTTCTTCATGCAACAATACATTAATCCAACAATAAGTAAATAAACAAATAAATACCCCCAAAGGTTTACAAGCTTCCAAGGCTTGAGCCTAGTTACACAAAACGGTTATTCAAATCCACACACATACAGCCCTTGGCTTACACACAGAGTCACAGCAAAATGAGAGTCTCGTACTCTCAACACACATTTCTTCGCCTTTAGTTAGGTGGCATCACTACATCTTTTCCTGCACAAAAATCCTTAATAAAATATATACATTTTATATAAGTCTCAAGAGATGAAATGCACATGTCATGCTATGCCCTTTTGAAAGAAAATCACATATTTATCTTTGAAAACCATCATGCTCAATGATGTCATGCAATTTCAATTCTTCAAAACTTAACAATTCATTTCAAGAGCGGTAAATACGACTCTGGTAATCCCTAGGTCGGTGTCTGCAAGTAGACTATATAAGTACTATCAATTTTTCATTTTTACTGTTATTAACTGGAACGCTCGACACCTATTCGTGCAGGTTTTCAGTCTTTCATCCCGGACTCTCAGGTTAACTTTTTCAATATCATCTACACCACCTATCAAGACTTACCAATGTATTTACTCCAAAACCATTCCATGAAAACTTGTTTCTCAACATTCTTTTCTTAATGCAAGTTTTCAAATCAACTTTCAAAGTTTAATATAATCAAATGAATTGATATGCTAATAACAAAAGATGAATATAAATACTGTTATTCCAATTCATCATCCAAGGAATAACATAATTCCCTCTTCTCAAGTATCCTTAACAATTAGTTATTTTCAGACTATTTCAACGTTTTGAACAATAATTTCCAAAATGAACAATAATTCTCATATTCCCTGAAATTCATTATTTATATAAATATAAACAAGAAATTTTCCAAACATCTATTTATTTTGACACACAAAATAAATATAATAATATCATTCATGGATTTTCAGTCATAAAAAAAATCCCCAAATTCTAGATTTTCTCACTAAAATTATACAACTCAAATCTTTTGAAAGAAAACTTTCCAAAATCATCTTTTCTTCAATCAACGAAGATCAAAACCCATAAGATCATTTTAAAAGAACAAGAGACAAACCCACTTTCAAAATCGCTCAACTTCTTGAATCAACAATCAATTTTCAAAGTTATCGAAAGATGATTTCGAAAATCATATAGATCTTGCAAAAATATATATATATATAACTCTAAGAAAATCCCTACCGCAAGTTTTGAAGAAGAAATGAGATGAAACCCTCAAAATCAACGGTGTCGAAACTCAATCTTCACCACACAACGAAGCCCTCGAGAAGTCAACCAACTTTGATGAAGAACCTATGGCAGAACTCTAATAGATCTTGAGAAATCAAGGTTTTGATCCAATTTGGCGTAGGAAAATGTAGAGAGAAGGGAGGAGAAATGTTTGTAGAGAGAGAGATACAAAAGTGATGTCAAATATCAGATTCACGAACTGATATAACATGGTCCGCTCAAGCGTGGAAAGCCCCGCTCGAGCGTTGAATACACCTTCCCAATACTTTTGCAGACAGGTCAAACTTCTAGAACCAAACATTCTCCGCTCGAGCGTATAAACAGCCACTTGAGCGGACAAGCAACTTCGAATGCATTTTGGCGCTGCCCCTCGACCCCGCCAGGGCGCTGCCCTCTGGACCCCCGCGAGCTGACCGGGTAGCTCAATCCCCGACCTGCCCAATCAAAGTGGCAAAACATGAAAGAAGGGTGAAAACCGCTACATATAGCTTACCAAAATAGTTATAATTACAGTAGTTTACCCCATCCAGTTATAGTAGTGGCATCTTTTTCTAATTCTGAAACAAGCATAGCCATAAATTCACTTTGGAACCTGGAACCATGGCCAGGGAACCCTCGCATTGAAGAAACATTACAATAATAAAAGAGTTTACAATACCAAATTGTGCTCTATCACTCTTTTTGAATAAGTAGGGTGTCGGGAAAGGGAAGGGGGAATTGGGGGTGGCAGTTGGCAGGAAATAGACAGGGTTGGTTGGTGGTAATGGGTGCATTGCAGTGGGGGTGGCAATTAGTGGCGGTTATTTTTGGTTTATATGTATACATGTACGTATATGTGTGAATACGAGTTTAGTTCAGAGGAGAGGAAGAAGATGAGGGTATTTAGGTGATTTCAAGAACCGTTAACAAAAGTGACCTGTGTGTTTTAGCCCACAAACCACAAGTAGTGATGTGCTTATTTCTTAATGTTAGGAGGTAGGCTGCACATTCTACGTCGCATGGGGTGAAGTGAATTTTGCCAACAAATGTCCCCAACTTTAAAGAAGAGGTTGTGACTCAATGCAATGGCAAGTGCTACCTGCCTTGCGCCTTGTGGAGACAGTTTGAGTCACGAAGTCAGCCTCCCAACAAAAAAGTGGGGGAAGACTGCATACCTATTACTTCTTCCATTCCATGCTTAAAGCGGGAGCCTTGTGTAATGGGTACGACCTATTTAGGTCATATTTCTTAGGGTTTATTACACTTTCTACTCCTAAACTATTGTCAAATTATCTATTTAGTCCTTGAACTATCGATTGTCTACTAGGTCCCTAAAGTATATAAGCCAAAGTCTATTTAGTCCCTAAACTATCGATTGAATCGATTAAATCCCTAAAGTATTTAATTCAAATCTATTTAGTCCTTAAAAGGATTACAAAAATAAAATATAAACCAATAAGTATTATAAATTAGTAAAATACCGAATCTAGTTAAAATTTGATTTCAAATAAACTTTAAAATTTTAATGTCTTTGAAAAGTGGCGTCAGTCCTTATGGTGAATTTCCTTTATAACAGTAAGTGTAATCATCTATAGTATTTTCTTAATTATCTTTTACAATGGCTGCATGCTTGCCTTTATCTAGTATTATATGCTAGATTTCGTTTATAATTTCTAATTGATTGTTTTTAAATTTGTCGCTAAGTTTTTTTTTTATTACTTAATTCATGTATTATTTTGTTATACTATTATTTGTAATGAAGTGTTATTATTTAAATTATTTAATTATACTTTTTTAGTATATCTAATATTCATATAATTTATTGACAAGAATGGGAAATGAGACTTTAATATTAATTTAAACACAGAACGAAATAAAAACACCTATTACCGACAAAATAAAAATTTAAGATTTTTCCTTGATAAAATCTTAATTGGGCAGGTGTTTTATTAATTTATAATACTTATGGGACTATATTTTATTTTTGAAATCTTTTTAGGGATTGAATAAATTAAATATTTTAGGACTTAATAGATTCACTTAATAGTTTAGGGACTAAATAGACTTTGATTTATATAGTTTAGAGACTTAATAGATTCAATCGATAGTTTAGGGATTAAATAGACAATTTGGCAATAATTTAGGGGTAGAAAATGTAATCAACCCTATTTCTTAACGATGTTAAAATATTACAGAGTTTTGTTTTCTTTAGACATTTTAGAGCAAAGATTGATTCCCAGTTTAATGCTTTTATGTTTTTAGGGCTATTATTTTAAGATCAATGTTGTCAAGGAAAATGTAGCCACCAAGTGTTCCCATATGAATGATTGTGTTTGGCTTTATGATAATTATTGATGCCTCATGACTTTTTTTTATTTTAAATTTCATTAGCAATAAATCTTTCATGATGTTCTCAACTTCCTACCCCCTTAAATCCCCAGAATGAAATGGTTGTCTTATGCCAATTTCAAGAATTTTCATGAATTTTTTGACATTATTCAAACTCGATGATGGAAACAGAACGGTCTTGCTCATCATGTATTTGAAACCATCAAAAAGCAATATTAGACATTCAATTAGTACACTGGCTTCACCTTTTGTTCTTAGTTGTTCCAGATGATGCTCTCACCTGTTGTCCACTACCTCTATATTTTGGTTCTTCGTTTTTATGTTTAAAGATCTAGCTTTATAATTTATGAATGATTTACTTAGATGCTCTAAACTTCTAATGAATAATATTTGAAAATAGACCCTTGTTAGAGAAATGTTTCTTCATTTGTGGTGAATTTTTTTTGCTACATCTAATTCTTATTAAACTAAACGATGAAGTACACAAAATTTTGATCTTGTTACAGCGTAGAGTCCTCAATTACAATTAATTGAGGCATCCTCAGGACTGCAATAGTCCTTGAAAAGTGCTCCTTTCTCAAGCTTCCACCTTTTCTTTTGATTAATTTTTGGGCCTTGCCTTCCTAACAACTCCAAATTACATCTTCCAGTGAATTTTAATTGTCTTGTTGGGAGTATTAAAGCACAGGCTTTTGATAAGAGCATAACAGCATGTTGTATATACTCATTAAAAAAAGGAAATTGGCAACTAATTAGCTGTTACTGATCTGGTTTTACATTACGAGGCGATTTCTTGTGTCCGTAAGTAATTTTAGTTCGCCAGATTTATGACCTTGTGAGGGGCTGCATTACATTACTTTTAACTAACTTTTGCTAGAGCTGCAATTCTATCATTTTGGTTAATACCTGCAGTTGGAATGAACTCTTGCCTTTTCGTTGGTCTTTATGCATTCACATTTTTACTGAATTATGTAATTTATTATTATTCAGAAACTTGGGTCATCTGGTCAGCGAAATGCTACAAGGTGTGGTCTTCGGTGGGTAGAAATGTTGAAGACAAGGGATCAGTTTAAAGAGGCTACTACTGTTTACTTTCGTATTTCTGGTGAGGTAATACCCACGTTTTTTTATAACAACACTGAATAATAATATCTATGCTCTGCTCCTGAAATGCAACTTCTTTTAGGAACCCCTACATTCGGCTGTCATGCTGGAGCAAGCATCTTATTGCTACTTGTTTGCGAAACCACCAATGTTACGCAAATATGGATTCCATCTTGTTCTTTCAGGTGATCTGTATAAGAAATGTGATCAGGTAACTATATCACAAATCATGCAAAAGTTTCTTTGTGCGTAAATGCTGTAATTTTCTGAAAATATCTCCCTTGTTTGTCATCAGATGAAGCATGCAATTCGCACATACAGAGGTGCTTTAACTGTTTTTACAGGAACTAAATGGAGCCATATCAGGGATCATGTTCATTTCCATATTGGAAAGTAAGTTCTAAAGCATTTGCCAGTAGTTTGCATAATAAACACATTAGCAATTGTGGTATTAGTAATGTGCAAAGATATTTAACATACCTGACATGTAAACAGATGGTATGCATTTCTTGGGATGTTTGATGTGGCAATTAATCATATATTGGAAGTCCTGGCCTGTGGCCATCAATCGAAGACAACACAAGAGTTATTCCTGAGGGACTTTTTTCAAATTGTTCAGGTAATGTGTAACTGCCTAATAGCATTATCAGAGAAAGAAAAATGCAAGATTTTGTGTAGAGCTTAAACGTCCTAGTTTAACCGGTTGATCTGATTTGTTTAACTGAGACCTGGCATGGCTATTGCATCCCATTGACTTGAACCAAAATAAATTGTTCTGTATAGAAAAATACCTAACATTTTTGTCACTAATTTATGGTTGATCTTTTTAATGGTCTGGGGCAATTGGTTTATGTTGATAGACTTTTTGGACTTTAACGGAATCCATCACCAACTCCAGCTTAAATTTTTTTTGAAGGAGAGACAGGAATGTGTAATGAGGAAGGTTTCGTTTTAAGTTTTTTTTTTTTTTTTTTTAATCATTTTGAATTTCTTTTGACTTAGAAGCTAATGGCTCTTTTGTTTTAAAGAAAATGGACAAGAATACTGGTTTTTTTGAGAAGTTTGTACTCACTAATGATAAGGGTGGAAGTTTGAGTCGAGCAGATTGAAGAAGTGGTTAGGAAGGTGAATGAAGTGGCTGGAAAGGACAAAAAGGTGCAACATTCCACTACACTCTGCCTTCATAGATCCTTAGAAGAAGGGGGAGGAAATGGAGGATATCCTCTTGAATAATATTTTCATTTTGTCATACAACTTTTCCCACTTTGATCTTCTTAATACTCTCCTTTACCTTTGATACTCTTAAAATGCGAAAGAACCTATGATTAGTATTACTGCTAGAGTTATCAAGTTCTTCTAGACTCAAGTTTCTTGAATGATTTCTTAAATACATTCAAAGTAATTCCTTAGTTATTTATCAAAAAAAAAAAAAAAAATTCAAAGTAATTCCTTCACCGTTCCTTGTTCTCATTTTACTTAACTACTGCTATCTTATACACTTAATGTAGTTTAGGACTCTTCCTTTTCTTCTTCTTAACTTGGCAAGTTTATATATATATATATATCTTTTTCTGCATCCTTCTAATTTAACTTATGATAAAAGATCATCAGAAGCCTTCAACTTAGCCTTACTAACTGCTTTCTTAACTTTGTTTTTTGCTAATTTATCTTTTAATTTTTTTGTTATTCCTATATATATATAGAAAGTTTTGTGACACTCTCCTTTTGTTTTGATCGCTTTTTGAACCTCTTCATTCCACCAAGAAGTTTCTTTGGATTGTGTCTCACACTGCACTGAATTTGTTTTCTCATTGGAAGTCCATTTTAGACAACCCAAATCCCTGTTTCGGAAGATCGGTTGTATCTTCCTCCCCTGATCTTTCTTCCCTTGTTTTCATTATTGATTCTTTTCTTAAAATGGACCTAAACTTTCACCTTTTAAATCCCACCATCTAATTTTGGGTTGCCTAAATTCTCTACTCTTCCTCTTCATATTCTAATTCTTACATTGAATACCATTATTCTATGTTGTGCAATGAGCTTCTTTCCTACTATTACTTTACAATCGTTGCACGTTCCTTTATCAACTCTCCTGGTAATAAAAAAAATCTATTTGTCTAATATTTGTTCAACTTGTAAATATTATCGAGTGTTCATCCATTTTCTTAATGCTGGTGTTTACTATTACTATTACAAAACCATATGCATTGCAAATGCTAGGATAACACTACCTTCATATCCCTAATTACCTTTCCCTACATAAACATTAAGATCACACTACCTATAGAAACTCTCACCACTTGGGTATCCATTGTATTAATCAATCCAAATCCTTCAAAAATTGTCTTTTAATAGATCTAATCGAATTTGGGGTGTGTAAGCACTAATTATATTTAGTGTCTTATCTCGTAACTCTAATTTCACCAAAATTATTGATATAGGATGGTTGGCAGAAGAAGAAAAATGTAAAAGAAAAATAATTCTCATCCAAATAAACAAAAGTAATAAATCTCAATGTCAATATTCAACTATCCACAATTCTGTAGCATAATAGCCTATTTATAGGCAACCAAAGAAAACCGTAATTTAAATTACCCAAAATAAAAACTGCCATAATTAAAAGATTCAATAAAGCAGTAAAATCTGTTCGAATATAAATAAGAAAATAACATAAAATAAATCCCTAATCGTCATCCAATTCCTTTGTTCCCCATCAATTATCTTATCTCCTTTTCATTTAATCTCTTCCACTTGTTCTTTTAGATTTTTATCTACAATTGTGCCCCCTCCATTCCTATGTGTTTCTCTTTTCCAGTATACCGAAGTTTATATATGCACAAAATTTTCAATTTCCTTAGGTTTTTTCCCTACCCATTTAGTTGCTTTTAAACAAATAATATTAATCTCCTTCAAATCATATTCTCCGCCAATTTCATCCCTATTCTTATTAATGTTTCCTAAGAGTATTCTACTCTTGGGTATGCCTATTTACCCGCACTCATCCGTTAAAGTGCGGAACCCTTGTCTACATCTCACCACTCCCAGGTGCCAAATGTGATGTTGCCTGGGGGAATTCTATAACCCTTGGTCATTTATCACTACTCCTGTGTTTCTTTGCGGCACGTTGTAAGTAGGGAATGCCTCAGCTGAAGAATTGTAAGGGTCCATGTTCATAAAGGTGTTATTGTAAGTTTTATGTTGTATGTCAAACCAACTACAACCCTCCTTTCTTTAGGCCTTTGACCGATTGTGTGAAAGATAAAACACTGAGCACGAACATACGTGGAGTTTCCTTCTTGCTGCTTAGAAGCATAAAAAATAAATTAGTATCGTGATCCATTTGGGAAAATGAAAATTGTTTCTGGTACCAAACAAAATGACTAACTTTTTCTAACCAAAGGTTTGACGATACCATTTCTTTTGTGTTATTTTAGGCTAGTATTTACCGACTAGGATTTGTGACTAGAATTCCCTTTACATTGTTTGGGTGGACAACCTTGTGATTTTGAGAGGGCAAGAAATAGTGATCCAATGCAGAACCATCAAATAGTTCTTCACCATTAACAATAATTTGAGTTAGATGGTCAGCCATCAAATTGTCACTTAGTTTTTCATTTTTGTTTTGTTATTATCAAGCTGTTTGACCTGAATGATAACTCTTTTTTACCATTGTTTTATTTGGATAAATATAGAAAACAGGGAAAACATTTGAGGTATCAAGGCTTCAATTGCCTGTCATTGACATCCCTTCACTCAAGGTTGTCTTTGAAGATCATCGAACTTATGCATCGTCTGAAGCAGTAAGTTGTATTGTTTTTCCATTTTTAACCTGAAAGTTTGATGTCTTGGATAATAAGGGCCTGTTTGGTATCATTTTCATTTTCTTAGGTTTGTTTTTCGTTTTGTGTGTTTTCAGAAACAAAAACAATAAAGCTTCTTCTGTATTTGTGCCACTTCATGCTTTCGTTAGTTTAAATCACTAGCTTGACAACTTTCATTTAAACTGTGAAAAAAAGTAACTCAAAAACTGAAAAACTTCTAACGACTCAGACCAAAGCTTAAAACAAATAGTTTGATAATCTTTGTTAGCCATTGTATCCCAGTCATGTCATAAAGGGTAACAGCAGTTGGATGATCTTTGTTAGCCATTGCATGCTAATCATGTCATAAAGGGTGACGGGGAGCAACTGCCTACACCCAAGAAGGCTCTTAGCCAGCCAATTGTGTTATTAAGGTTTTGATGACGTCAAAGTTCATTTTGTCTGTGTTTGGCTCTTCAGTTCTATATTATCATCTAAAAATGTTATTTGACAAATGTTCTGTTAAAGATATAGAGAGGGAGGATAGATTCTAAACCTATGTTACTTGGAACGCGGATAATTCTGGTTTGAGGAATGGGAACGAGATATGCCACATGGTTGAAAATGTGGTAATAGAGGCAGGGTTGTATGGATCACACAATCACACTACTAGAATTTAAATTTTAAGTTACACTTAGAAAATATGAGGAAGAAGAACTCAGAAAATATGAGGAAGAAGGAATATATTGCTGTTATATTCAAAATTTCTTATCTTGTGAAGAGAAAACTACACTCCTTATATAGGAGAGAACAAGAGCTACTATTTGTGCCACTAAGATCCAATATCACCACTAAGAGATCCACTATCACCACTAAGAGCCACTACCTATCTCCTTACATAATATATACATCCATTATAGCCACTATCTAGATCACTAACATAGTGTATATAGACATTATCATAACCCACTAACAGCCACTAACAATAATAATCAGATTTCAAGCCACTTCCCAAAATTTGGTTTGAAGATATCTTCCATAGCGACTTGCTAGTCACCTTATCAAATTGCTTCTTGTGTAGTCCGCGTGGCACATCGCCTCGCTTTTGTCGGCTAATTGTTCACTGTTGGAAGGTAGGTCATCTGATTATGCCAAGATTGATTTTCTCCTTGATGAAATGTTTATCCACTTCTATATGTTTATGCGATCATGAAGAATGGATTATGAGCTATAGATATAATGCTTTGTTGTCACAATAGACCTTCATAGGTGTCGGGTGAGAAAGCTTTAATTCTTTAAGAATTCTTTTAATCCACATTACTTCGTTCATACAGCAGACTCTCGAAACTCTACGCACTACTTCTAGCTACCACATTCTTTTTTACTCCGCCATGTAACTAGGTTCCCACCTACAAAGGAGCAAGATCAGGATGTTGATCTCCGTCTCGTAACACTTCCGCTTGATCTGCATCCATGTATACTTCAACTTGAAGATGTCCATGTTTCTTGAGTAAGCCTCTCCCGAGTTCCTTTCAAATATCTTAAGATCTTATAAACGGCCTCAAAGTGCTCGCTTTTTGGTGAGTGCATGAACCGACTTACCATCTTGTTGCAAAGGCAATATCGGCAGCGTAGGCAGATGAGACAAGTAAATCAATTTCCTACAAGTCATTGATATTGTTCCCTCTCTTTGACTTCTTGACCTTTAGCGACTTGTAACTTCAAGTTAGGCTCGATCGAGTCTCCACCATCTTACAACCAAGCATACTGCTTTCTCCAAGGAGATCAATAACATATTTTCTCGATTAACGAATATACCTTCCTTGGATCTTGCAAATTCCATTCCGAGGAAATACTTGAGGGCTCCCGGATCCTTAATGTGAAATTCTTTCTGCGAGTTTCTCTTTGAGGGTCGCTAACTCGCTTCATCATTACAGTTAAAATGATGTCATCAACATAAACAATCAAAATTGCAATTTCTTGTCTTTTGAATGTTTATAAAATATTGGTGATTCGCTTGACTCTGCGAGAAGCCTGGCCCGATAATCGCTTCCCAAAGCGTTCAAACCACGCTCTTGGTGATTGTTTGAGTCCGATAATGACTTGTTCAATCTGCATACTTTGTCGCTACCAAGTCTCGCTCAAATCCCCAAGAGGCTCATGAACACCTCCTCTTCAAGATCACCATTGAGAAATGCATTTTTAATGTCAAGTTGATGTAGAGACCAATCTGAATTTACTGCAAGAGATAACAGTACTCTAATGGAATTTATTTTAGCAACAGGAGCAAACTTCTCCTGATAGTCGATCCCATAAGTTTGAGTGAAGCCTTTAGCTACCAGTCTCGCCTTGTATCTCTCAACGCTTCCATCTGCGTTACATTTTATCGTAAACACCCATGTACACCCAACTGTTTTCTTGTCTTTGGGTAGATCAACTATCTCCCAAGTACCACTTCTCCTTAAAGCATTCATCTCCTCCATGACTGCTAATTTCCAATTCGGATCATCCAATGCTTCCTGTATATTCCTTGGAACAAACAAGTGTGAAATCCTAGATGTGAAAGCTCTATGGTTTTTAGACAGTTTTTGATAGGAGAGGTAATTTGCAATAGGATGTTTAATGCAATTTCGGACACCTTTCCTAATTGTTATAGGAACATCAAGGTCGGAAATAGAAGGAATAGGATTACCTAAAATTTCGATGCCAGAACTCGGGTAGACATTCGGGTCATTAGAATGGACATTCGGGTCATTATTCCTCAGATGAAATCGCTTCCTAGTATAAACCTGAAGCTCAGAATTTAGATCATTTGGTAGTACTTCTCCCCCTAAACAAGAATCTTCTTGACTAGGCACCATAGAACTTGGTTCTCCTAAGTGATCATTATCAGACAGATGTGGTTTTTGTGTAGGATAAATGACATTGGGGAGCGGGATAGAAATATCCCAAAAATTGTCTTCTACTCCACTTGTCTCCCTCAAGAGAAGTGTTGGGGAAATAGGATTTTGTTTCCACAAATGACACATCCATACTCACATGAAATTTCTTGGTTTGAGGATCGAAACACTTATACCCCTTTTTGTTTGAGGAATAACCCAAAAAAACACATTTTATAGCACGGGGGTCAAGTTTTGAACGAAATTGACTGGGAACATGAACATAGGCAATACATCCAAAAACTTTGGCGGGTAAATCAGAAAATAACCTCGTGTCAGGAAAAAAAGTTTTGAGACAATCAAAAGGTGTTTTGTATGTTAACACCTTTGTAGGCATCCTGTTTATCAAATAAGAGGCTGTTAAAATTGTTTCACTCCATAAATATTTAGGAACATGCATGTAAAACATTATAGCACGTGCTACTTCAAGTAAATGTTTATTTTTTCGTTCTGCAATGCCATTTTGTTAAGGGGTATCCCGACATGTAGATTGATGAAAAATCCCATTTTTTTCCAAAAACTCACCCAACTGCTCATTGAAATATTCTGTTCCATTATCAGAATATAAAATACCAATTTTGGTTTGAAATTGGTTTTCAATCATATTGTAAAAATTTGTGAATAAATTTTTTACGTCAGATTTTTTATTCATCAAATAAATTCAACATAAGCGGGTATGGTCATCAATAAATGTAACAAACCATCTTTTACTAGAAAGAGTAGTGATTTTAGAAGGGCCCCAAACATCACTATGAATCAAATAAAAAGGTTTGGAAGCCTGGTAAGGTTTTGGCAAATAAGTAGAGCGATGAAATTTTGCAAAAATGCAACTTTCACAATGAAAAGAAGAACAATCAATCCCTTTAAATAATTCTGGAAATAAATGTTTCAGATAAAGAAAACTAGGATGTCCTAGCCTATAGTGCCATAGCATTATTTTTTCTCCTCTCGAGATTGAACTAGTACTATTAAAGCTCGAGCTTTTTATTACTAACAGTACTTCATCAAAGTAGTAAAGACCTTCAAGCATCCTAGCACGCCCAATCATCATCCCCGAGTTACGGTCTTGAAATTCACAATGGGATTCAAAACCGAACGAATAACGACGAAATACCCATAATTAGAATCCTTAGATAGTTTATACGGACTTGATGGACAAAAGGTTCTGAGGCTAAGTTTGGGACGTGAAGAACAAGATTGAGATTAATTTTCTCTTAGTTTAATAAATCATTTTCTGCAATAGGTGAAAACTACCATCGGCTATTACGATTTTGTCATGACCAGAACAAGGGAAATAAGTTCTAAATAATTGGGAAAAACTAGTCATATGACCAGAGGCACGGGATTCTATGATCCACGGAGAGAAGTTTAGGCAAGAGAAGGCTTTAGGATTTCTACCTGTTTGTGCCAAAAAACACTAGTCTGGAGTGCGGATGAGGAGTTGGATTTTATCCTTTAAGAGTTGATCAATCGCTCTTTGTTGAAGGACCTAAATCGGCTTCATTAGCGAGGGAAAGCCCACGATTCTTCTCTCCTTGTTTCCTTTTCGGTTACCGGAGTTTGCCATGGATCTTCCAACACGTTTCGAGTGTATGGCGAGGCTTGTTGCAAAAATCACACCAGACCCGTGGCTTATCATCAAACCTGCGCTGGTAATTTGCAGCCTTGTTAGCCGCAGCATCGCTAATTAAAGCAGAAATTTCGGACGTGACTTCCGACATGGCTATGACGGTTTTAGGGCTGCTGTGTTTTTGTTGCTCTGATACCAACTTAGAAAATATGAGGAAGAAGAACTCAGAAAATATGAGGAAGAAGGAATATATTGCTGTTATATTCAAAACTTCTTATTTTGTGAAGAGAAAACTACACTCCTTATATAGGAGAGAACAAGAGCTACTATTTGTGCCACTAAGATCAACTATCACCACTAAGAGATCCACTATCACCACTAAGAGCCACTACCTATCTCCTTACATAATATATACATCAATTATAGCCACTATCTAGATCACTAACATAGTGTATATAGACATTATCATAACCCACTAACAGCCACTAACAATAATAATAACAGCCACTAACAATAATAATCAGATTTTCAGCAGTTACTCTTCTGAAGGGTTGGTTTAGGATAAGCTATTTTAGTAACTTTTTGGCTTTTTGACTAAAATATGAGTTGAAAAAAACTAGTATGTTTGGGATATTTTTTTGGCTTTTTACAAAAAAAGTGCAAAAAGTAGAGAGGAAAATGAATCTTTGACCTTTTTTTTTATAGTTCTTCGGCTTTTTAACTTTTTTTAGTAATTTTTTGACTTTTTAGCTATTGTAGGGAGTTCCCAACCTTACTCTAAATGTGTGAGGAATTTTTGTTTTTATAATTTGATATTCAATAAAATATAGTTTATTATTTTTCAAATTAATCAAGTAAAAACACAATTGTAGAACTAGAAGCATTATGACTCTTTTTTATTATTATTATTTTGGGCAACATTTACTTTACTCCTTTGTGGACTAAAGTGCAATGCTAACTCCGTTAATAGCAAATGTAAAATGACCTTAGTAGCCCTATGTCTTATTTATTTATTTTTTTATTCTATCATTCTCTTTCTTTTCTTATACAATTAATTTTAACTTAACCACATATTAACTAAATAAATCACTTATTATCCACAATTTTTTCTAACTTCAATTTCTAATTTAATCTTATATTACATTATAATATATATACACTATGCATAAGTATGGTATAGGAATCTTAAATGAAAGAGGTCATTTGATGAGATCATGGGTTGCCACTATTGAAATTGTCATTAAATTCTTACGCCTTTAGATTTGGTTTGGGGGTCTCATGCTTGTGTCGTGCCCATTGCCTTCAGATCTGGTTTCGGAGGGGGTCACTTGCTTTAGATCTGATTTAATTTGCTTCTTTAATGTTGGTTTGATTTTCTTGATAGCCTTGATTTTGAAGAATTCAGATGGAAAGAGGGTGATTTACAGTCATGTGGGAGGATAGAAGGGTAACAGGAAGGGGGTCACTTGCTTTAGATCTGATTTAATTTGCTTCTTTAATGTTGGTTTGATTTTCTTGATAGCTATGATTTTGAAGAATTCAGATGCACAGAGGGTGATTTACAGTCATGTAGGAGGATAGAGGGGTAACAGGAAGGGGATTTACATTTTGTAAAGTGATTTGAAAACATTTTGTCATTTGAAAACTATGTTCTCTTGGTTTTAGCTCATTATATTTCATGTTTTCTCTTAAGGAAAAATGTTAAGAAAATACATATGAAAACATTTTGGGACTGCTAAATTCACTATTTTGGAATAAAAGTATAGTGTGCTTGCTAAGAAGCATAGATACATATGACATGGCACAGACACCCCGATATGCTAATTTAAAAAAAAAAATAAAAAATATAGCAACATGATTTAAAAAAAAGAATAGTTGAAATGGCATTTGGGATACACATGCAAAATATATAGTTTTATATATTTATTATTTGTCACAAATAGGATTACTTCATTTAAATATAATAAAAAAGTACAATATATTACTTCCAAAGTACAAAGGAGTGATTAATAGGTATAAATTTACATTAATTTTCTTTTATGATTGGATTTTAGTTATTTTATTTAAACTTGTAATGTGTTTTATTTGTGTCTAAGTGATTGACACGTGTCTCCCAAATGTCTGAAACATGTTTGGGTTTAAAAAATTGAAAAAAACAATAGGACGCGTTTGGACGTGTATCCAATACTTATCTGAAAGTGTTTTGCGGGTGTTGGTGTTCGATACATGCACACCATCTTCATAGAAGTATTTGTGCTTCTTAGATGTTTTGGAACACATATTCTAAAATGTAAATTGCTAGGTTATTAATATTTACAGGTGACATTGTTCTAAACCGTCCAAGTCAATTCAGATAGTGTATAGTATGAAATGTGTTGCCAAATTCTCATAGTGATTATCCAATGTAGGAGTTGAACTTAAGTTTTTGGAAATTTTCACTTCCTAGCTATAAGATGAGCGACCCTAACAAAATGAACGACACCAACAACAATTATAACAATAGGAATATCAATAGTAAATATTAATGATAAACAATATATAATAACAATAGTAAAGAAAAAAAAATAGTAAAAATAGTAAAAATAATAATAATTATTGACAACTAGAACTAGAACAGGGACAGTAATTGGTAATGATGACAAAAGTAGGTATAATTATGAAACAACACTAACAATACCTACAAAAAAGGTGACAATAGACTATTGGGATCAATGGAACACATCAAACTGAGGCTTGTTACTCTCTGGCATCATAACAGATTTCATTTAAGAGTTTGGAAATTTCATTTAGAGGTTTTGAAATTAGGAAGTTCCATGATTATGTTGGGACTATTGTCGGAGACAATAGAGGGAGTGTTAGATCTGTGCAGTTATTTTATCCTTTGTTAGGTTGTTCACTGTCAAATCTTTGATGAGTACGTATAATATTTAAAATGAAGGTCACTCTTGGTAAAACCGAAGGTCATCAAGAATTTTCACCAAAAAGTACTGCCAAGTTTTCACATAACTTGAAGTTCTTGATTCCTCTGGGAGAGTTTTAAAATCTTCCGACAAGTATTTGTCAATGTCATCATTTAAGGAGTTCCACTATCGATTTTGGAAGGTTGTGAGGCATTGGCAGATTTACTTTCCAATTGGCCAAACAATTTTTTTCGTATGTCTATTTTGAATTTAATTTTCTATTTTGAATTGTGGAATATGGTATGGAAAATAAGTATTTGAATATGTATATGACTAAAGTGTGTTCTATGCTGCACCAGTGTTTTCCTTTTTTGCATAGGTCATCATTCCCTTAGTGAATCTGAGATATAGACTCTATAACGCCATAACGTAAACTGTATTAAAGAATATAATCATATTGCTTATGTTTGGTTTCTTTCATTCCAACTGTTTCTGCTATGGTAATCAATTGTTAGTTCATAACTTAGAGTTGAATTTCTTGGTGCCTTTTCAAAACTCCAGGTTGGTGTTAAAGAAAGTCTGTGGCGGTCTTTGGAGGAGGACATAATGCCTTCATTGCCTACCATTAGGAGCAACTGGCTGGAACCACGAGCAAAACTCCTATCAAAAAAATTGAAAGAGTCAAATGTTTGTGTGGCAGGAGGTACGGAAGTGATAATATTTCAGTCAGTTGCATAATAAGATTGTGTTATTTCATGTGTTTGTCACCTTTTCCTACTTACCTCTGAAATGTGCTAATCAGCTTATCTGTTTGAGCAAAAACAGTGTTTTTTTGCTTATTATTTCTTACCTGAGCAGTTACTATCTTCATCATCATCACTATTTTCCTTTTTTCCCGTTTGCTTTAGTGGTTGGTTTTGGGGAGTTTGGTTGATAGGGCCAAGGTGGTGGGTTTTATGATTGGCCAAGATAGGGTCTCTATTTGTCATTTACTGCAGATAATGTTATTTTTGTCTCCTCTAGTGAGGAGATTATAATGTGGTCAATTTGCTCTTTATTCTTCAAATCTTTGAAATGGTTTTAGGGCTTAAGGTGAACTTGAATAAGAGTTCCTTAGTTGGCATTAATATCCCACATAGTAGGTTACATAGGGTGGTTAGTTATCTTGGGTGCCCTATTGAGCCTTTGTTGATAAAATATTTGGGGATTTGTTAAGCCTGTGTTTGGATCATGGATTTGACAATAAAGGATTTGTGAAAGAAATATAAGCTTTCCCCTCCATCCCACGTTTTCCTTCCATTTTCTTTTCCCTGCACAAACCCCCCCTCAAATTCAAGATCCAAACACAGCCTTGGGATAGACCTAAATCCAAAATTTTTTGGGCTCCAATTAGAGGATTTGCAAGAGGTTGGAAGTGTTATCTGGGGGCGGGGCTTACTCTAGATTAGTTGGTCTTGTCTAGTGTGCCAGTTTACTATCTTTATTTGTTTAGAATCCTGGTATGTGGAAAATGAAATTGAAAAGATGATGAGAGATTTTTTATGGGAGAGAAGTGGTGAAGGGATGAAATATCACTTGATTAATTGGGAGGTAAACTGGCTTTCAAGTTCCAAAGAATAATTGAAGTCTTGCGTTAGGGAATATTGTTCCTAAGATTATTGCTTTGCATGGTAAATGGTTGTGGAGATTTTCTATGGAGCATGATTCTTTATGATATGCTGTCATTAAAAACAAATATGGGATTCATGACAATGGTTGGGACTTCATCAGGTTAATGAGGGAACTCTCGATCTCCTTGGAAATCCATCTCTCTCTCTCTCTCTCTCTATATATATATATATATATATCTTCATATCTTTGTTGATAATGGGAAGAATGTTTGGAGTGGTGAGGTTTCTTTTGTTCATTTATTTATTTTCGTTTGTGTCATTTATCCCGGTCTCATTATGCATCTGTTGCTTCATGGTTTCATTTTATACATTTTCTATCGCTTGGAATTTTGATTTTTCTAGAATCTTAATGATCAAGAGGTTGATGAGCAATCTTTCTTGTTGTCCATTCTTGGTGTTATTTCTTTGAGCCATGCGACCAATGATAGGTGATGATACTATTTTTTTCTCTTCTAGTGATGAGGTTAAGATGGTTAATCAATTATCTACTTTGTGGATTTACGAGATGATTTAAGGACCTAGGGTGAATTGAACTAGAGCTCTATTGTTGGTATCAATTTTCTACATGATAGGTTAGCAAGGATGGACTGCTTTTTAGGGTGAACTATTGAGTCTTTGCCCTTGAAGCATTTAGGGCTTCCTTTGGGGGGTAACTGTAGATCTGAGAATGTGGGCTTTTTTTATTGAGAAATTGGCATGTGGTTGGAGGGATAGAAAAGAGTACTCGTATATGTGGTCAAGAGGCTTACTTTGGTTCATTTTATCTTGTCAAATTACCGATCTACTACTTATCTTTGTTCAGAATAGCATTAAGTGGCAAATAAAATTGAAAAGAAGATGAGGGATTTCTTGTGTGAAGGAAGTGGTGAACAGAAGAAAGATCTCTTTATTTGCTGGGAAGTGGTGTCTGTGCAGTAATGGAACATTGTTGCTAAGAATTTTTCCTTGTTAGGAAAGTGATTATGGAGGTTTCCCATTGAGTGTGATTCTCTATGACACTCTATCATCAAAAGCAAGTATGGGGTGCGGGCGTATGATTGGGAATTCTTTGGGGTTGGTCTGGCCAATGAATGGGATTCGTTGGAGGTTGGTCTGAGATCTTCTTGATTCCCTTGGAAATTCATTTTTTAAGGTTCCTTTCTCTTTCCTTAATATACTTGATTCATTGTGGGTGATGGGGAATATATTCAATTTTTGGTGGATGTATGGAGGGGTGAGGATTCTTTTATCACTTGTTCCCTCATTTGTATTGTTTGTCTCGGGAGTTATAATGTATATATTGCTTATTGGGTTTCATCTAATTGGATTCCTACTTCTTGGTACTTGAATTTTTTTTAGAAATCTTAATTATTAAAAATCAATTGAGTTAGCTTGTTTGTTAGCTATTCTTACGGTGTTTCTTTGAGTCATGTGATAGTTGCGAAAAGAATGTGGTCCATCCATTCTTTCAAAGTATTTTCTTTTAATTTCTTTTTTTTGATGCTATCATTGATGATCCTAGTGTACCAATTCCCCTAAAAGTTATAAAGGTTTTACTTGGTCTAGGACTCATAAGTAACTCAATTCTAATGACATGATTCAAAAAATTAAAACGAATTACCACCTACTTCCACAGTGGTGTGTTATGTGCAAGTGGCGAGGAACGCATTGATCATGGCTATGGCCTTATGGTGGAAATTGTTTCAATAGGCGGATGTTGATTGGGTAGTCTCATGATCATCTTCTAGTGTTCATATGCTTATCATCGGTTTTTGGGCCTTTGGATTCAATGAGCAGGCACACACTCCCTGAAGATGTGTAGTTTTTGCAGTGATTTGGTACTATGGTTAGAAAGGAAGGCAATGTTTGAGGATATGTTAGAAGATATAGTGGTCTGTGGGACAAAATTTGTTATTCTACATTTTTTTGGGTATCGGCGTCCTTTCCCCTTTAAGGGAATACTTTTGTACATAATTTGAGCAATAGGGATTAGAGAGCAGTGTGTGATTTTTTTTTATTTTTTTTATTTTTTGGGTGGACTTCTTGTCTCTCAATTGTTTCTTTGTACTCTTTTTCTTTTCTTCAATAAATTCGTCGTTGCTCATTAAAAACATAAACATATTGTAATCTGTCCATGACTGATATAGTTGGCAAGGTTTGGTTATAAATACCATAGAATCCATAGATACTGTAATCTATCATGTTCTTTATCTTATATTGTAATCTGTCATAGTTGGATTTACTTCATTTAGTATTATATCTTATATCACTAAAAACCTCATGCTTGCCCCTTGAAGTTCTGTAACGTTGTTACGTAACGGTTGTGGTGATTACCGCCACCCGTTACGGCCGCTATAGCAGTGTGACGGAAATTCACATATTTTGGCCATTTCGGTGTTACATAAAGGCCGTAGCAGTACTGTAATGGCCGTAACGGCCTGTTACACACTGTTACACCATTTTATAATATTTTGAATAACTTCCTTTACTAAAAAAAAAATAATAATAATAAAAGCTTACAAAAAAAGAACAAATACTCAAGTGATTCAAGTGTAAAGAAAAAAATCTTATATGAATTTATTCTCTCTATAATTTTTTTTTAAATTTTATTTCATTACAATAGCATGTAAAATAAAATATATATAAACAGTAGTTGTATTTATTTTTATAATCATTTTATTTAATATTTAATTATAAATATTTTTTTATTTGATTACTGTAATGTGTTGTCTAAAAAATGTCTTTAAAAAACTCAAAAATATTTTTGTTTATGGCATAATTTTTATTTTTATTTTTATAATTATTTCATTTAATACTTAATTGTAAATAATTTTATTTAGTTACTTGTAAAATCTTGTCTAAAAAAATGCCTCAAAAATAATTTTTGTTTATGACATAATTTTTATTTTTATAATCATTTCATTAAATGAAATTGTGAATATTTTTTATTCAATTAGTTTAGGTATTGGTCAAAAATAATTTGTAGACATTTAAAATCAATTATTCTTAAAGTCATTAACTATTGAAATAAAATGTAAAAAGCTCCTTTTATATTGATATGAAAATATGAAATATATTGGATCATACTTAAAAATTAATCAAAATCTATTTTAAACCCTAATAAATGTGATTCTAGAAAAGAAAAAAAAAATATATGCATATCGGTAAGTTTTCTTCAAATTATGTGAAAAATAAAAAAAAAATCACTGTTCCGGTTACCGCAACCATTACACTACGGCTTTTATACCCCGCCACCGCAATCGTTATAGCGACCGTAACCGCTTTTTGAAACCTTGTTCTGTAGTGTTGAGATGCACTTGTTGAGGAGGTAATGGACATAGGACAAGGCTGGAGGAGTGCATATTTGGGTTAGAGCCAAGTTGATCAAAAGAGAAAGAGAGGAAGATGTTTGCAATGACAGGTTCAGGAGTGTACTTCTATCTACGGTCTCCAAGGCAGAGTGACTTGAGGCAGGCTTTCTGACAAGGCAAACTGTTCTATATATACCAGAGTCCAAGTTTTATGGTAACTAGTTGGGAAGGCCGGCATACTTGGTGAATCTAAATTGTCAGTTGGATGTGCCAGTTGGTATGTCAGGAATGGTCTTCAGAGCCAGCCACAGAGGTTTGCTAGTGCTCGAGTGTATGGGTAACACAGTGCAACATGTGTCCTGGAAGGAACTGTCTGCCTCATCCTCAAGGTCTTTAAGTGGGGTCATGTCTCATCGTACCCTAGCAGTTGGTAGTTGTTGCATTGTATTTTATTTTATCTTTTTGTAGTGGGTAGACTTCTGTGCTGTAGCCAATACAAGTTTTAGGAAATTGCTTTCTTGTCTCCCTCTTGGAACTGACTTTCTTCTTGCTCTTCTTTCTCTACTCACTCTAATTTTTATAGAACCCTGGCACTATTTAAGTCAGTTTAATGCTGTTTTAGGCCTTCCTTTCCATATTTAATGTTTACAAATAAAATATTTTTTTGGGGCCTGATGCACTTTAATATAATCTAATATAATCTGTTTCTTTCTTTGTTTGCTTTGAAATCTATCCTCTCAATATTTTTATTAGTTCCAGTTTTGAGGACTGCATTTTGAGCATACAGAGGGAATTAGCTCACTTGGTACTGTTTGTGGCAGAACAGTTGGAACCATCTTTGTAGTTTGAGCATGGATAATATATTAGCAAAGGTTTATTTTTAATGCCTGTGAATTGAATGCCATGAATGAATCATGCTGTAGGATAGGAAACTTATTCCAAATCTGGAAGTATGGCTTTAGTATAATGCACTGTTGTACACTTACGGTTGAATTGGGTTTTTGTTTCTACCCATTGTAGATTGTAAAGATGGCTAAAAGAATTATCATTACTAGTTTATCTGTCAGATGCATTTGATCCTATAAGGTTTGTGCTGTGGTAAACAACTTTCTGGTAGTACATGGGTGAACCGTGAATGCTTACTATCTCATGAGTTAATGATGCATTTTGACTTTTACTATCCAAGTTTGCAATCTCTCTGTTTTTTGTTTATTTTTCAACAAAGAGCATCCTATGAGAATGAGATAAAGAGGAAAAACAGGCAGTGTAGCTGTATTGATATGTCTACATATATATATATATATTTTTGTTAATGTTTTGTTCTTCATCCGCTTGCAGAAGCAATTAAAGTAGAAATCGGATTCAAGAATCCGCTTCAAATCCTTATTTCTATCTCTAGTGTTTCCCTAATATGTGAGCATTCTGCAAGATCTGATGAAATTGAAGTTGGTAAGTTACTATTGGTGCGCATTAATTTATCCATTTCTGGTCATTCTTTTCTTTCTTTAGTTTTACTGTTGTTGGATTTTTTAAGCCTAAAAGGTAATTTTATTTCAATGCTGCAGATCCTAATAGCACAACTACTGAGAATCAGAATGATGACCAATTCAGAAAATTAGCCACTAGTGGGTATGTGTATAAACTTTAAAATTTTCCCCTGAAATATCCTCTCTACTTATAAACATTTCTACACTTTGTCTTCATCTCAATTCCATGGTGCTTCCAATTGCTAAAGATAGTGCCACATGATAATTGCAGGGTATGTAGCTCAGAAATGTCCTCATTTACAGTGTCTGAGGTTGACATTTCATTGGGAGGAGGTGAAACACTTTTGGTGAGTTTTTCTTATGCATGGAGGACTTTCTTAATTCTCCCAAAACCTGGCACCCATTTGAATGACAGAATGTTGTGAATTTAACTGGTGCTTACTGCAAAATTCATTGTGCATCTTTCTCTTGTGTACATTGGTGTAGATTATGGTAGTTGTTGGTAATGGGTTTCCCATTCCTATGAAAGTTGACCTGTCATGAAACTATGAATGCATCTGATTTTATATATAAAATATGAATATATAATCAATTTGATTTCGTGGTTTTGACAGTTAATTAGCTACAAAATATTCCAAATTTGTTTATGTAATTGATATCTAGGGATAGTGATAGATATGGTTTTGTTTCATATTCCAACGCCACTCTTTTGGATGGATATTGTTTACCTGTAGGTGGGGGGGCATGAACAGGTACGAGGTTAGTCAAGTTGCTAAGTTTGCCACGCCACTCTTTGTGATTATTCCATTAAAGAGGTCGGGCAAAATATAATACTATATATATTTTTTTCAAATTTCAATCCTAATCCGGAAACTGATAAATAAGTTTACTTTTTTAATTGTAAAGTGATTTTTTAATTAAAGTGGAATACTTACTTGATATGATTGAATTAGTAATCGTTATTTTACCATGCCTAGTTGAGTGTTCTATCGACTTTGTGGTTTACCTACTCTAGTCAGAACTCAGATGCCCTTACCAAGTTACCATTAAACATGTTTTGTGTGTGTATGTGTTTCCTCTGTTGCAACCATTCATGAGATATTATTTTCTATTTCTTACTGGATGATCGAATTGTTTCTCTGTATAATTGGATGTTGCAACCACTCTATGCATCACTTAAATCTATGCAAATGATTTCTACTACTTAAAGCCTCCTTGTACACCTGAGAAATTGTGTTGCGTTGGGGTTTTTTGATTACCAATGGGAGTTTCATAAATTCTCCTCTCTTTTTTTCAGGCACAATTAACTGTTACTCCCAGACTAGAAGGCACACTGAAAATAGTTGGTGTAAGGTGGAAATTGTCAGGTTCAGTAGCTGGTTTCTATGACTTCAATTCCGACTTGGTAAAGAAGAAAGTTGCAAAGAAAAGAAGGAAAACTACACAGCCCACGACTGATAACCTGGAGTTTTTGGTGATTAAGGTACATAGTTTTTTTTTCTTCACCTTTTTTTTTTTTTTTCCCTTTCACTTTTGTCATACACAAACCGGACTTAGTTATAGTACTTATTTATTTATTATGTTTTCTATCTAACATAACTTCCTCTATGTCCAGACGCTGCCCAAGCTTGAGGGCTGCATTCGTCACCTTCCTAAAACAGTTTATGCCGGAGATTTACGGCATCTTGATTTAGTGTTGAGGAACCCATTCGAAACTTCTGTGAAGGTATGTATTCTGTTTAATTATCTCAACTAAAATAACTATGTTCACCTATGGATGTCATAGTCACTAATATGTAGTGTATGGTTGTGCCCTCATTTGGAGTATTATAATTGACCTTTAATCATCCAAAGTTGAATTAAGAGTTGGCCTTTTTTCCACCCCCCCTCACATACAATCTGCTTATTTTAAGAGCACCAAGGTGGGTCAACCCTTAAACATGTCAAGCATACAAGAGCTTCTAAGAACCGTACGTTGCCTAACACATAAGAAATTAACGAATGAAACAGTAGACAAGGGCACCCTCCTGATGACCGCAAAGCAATCAACTAAGCATCAATTGCATTAACTTGTGTTCTGGCAGCTCCCCTCTGTCAATGCTTTCTACAGAATAGGGTATCCACAATCCCAACCTAACTCTTCTATTGACCCTGCCACTTGACCTTTACTCTAATACCTCATTTATATGCTTTATGTGAGACAATGTGTTCCCTTGTGGACATCTAATGAAACTGGAATCAGTTAATTTATATTTCTTTTTCAAGTTTATGAGTCATGACATCTTTTGGCAGAGTATAAAGATGAAGATCAACCATCCAAGATTTCTAAGTATTGGAAACCAGGAAGTTATGGATATGGAATTTCCTGCTTGCCTAGAAAAGAAGATGAATTCTGCAGAGAGTGATACACGGGTTAAAACCAATTCTACATCAGACACAGTGTTTCTATTTCCAGAGGTCAGTATACAATATCTAATCTAGACTACATGTTGGCACTTTAACTCAATATGGGACAAGTCTTCATCCTTATTCATTTTCTTATTCTACTTCTGCAACCTCTCTCTCTCTCTCTCTCAGGATGCACTAATTCATGGAGAAACTCCATTCATTTGGCCTCTTTGGCTTCGGGCTGCTACTCATGGAAACATTTCATTGTACATAACAATATATTATGAGATGGGAGATACATCAACCGTGATGAGATATCGCGTTTTGCGCATGCATTATAATTTGGAGGTATTCTCTTGGATGCAAAAGATTAGGATTTGATTACTTTATTGTTTTTTTCACGTTCTGAATGCCAGAAATAGCTAAATAAGTATTACTCTTTCGTGACTATTAATAATTAATGAGAGCTATGTTATTCTAATGTTTGAATAAACTAATAGCTACATAAGGAATTAAATTTTTGAGCTGGGCCATGTATGTTTGTTTTAATTGGATTAGCTGAAAAAAAAAGTTGTCCTACTTTTTGGGTCTTCTGAAAATTAAGTTCTGTTGGTACTTCATGTGACGTTATATTGATTGATTTGCTTATGTAGCTTTCAATTACTCTACCAACTGTTTGTTGCTATCACTTTTTTTTCTAGTTATGTTGGACTTCGATATACATTTTTTTGAATGACTGATCAACTCAGCCTTGATACGTGTCCGTGCAATTGGAACTGTTCACTCATCCTGTAAATTTATCTTTTATAGGTGTTACCATCATTGGATTTGTCATTTCAAATTAGCCATTGTCCTTCAAGATTACAAGAGTTCCTTGTTCGGATGGATGTTGTCAACAGGACAAGTTCAAAGAGTTTCAAGGTTCATCAATTATCATCTGTTGGAAATAAGTGGGAAATCTCATTGCTTCAACCTATTGATAGCATTTTTCCTTCGGAACTCCTATTGGCTGGTCAAGCGCTGTCATGTTTTTTCAAGCTCAAGGTTGGTATGAGATAGTGCACCTTCATGTCCATTGGTTTATTAGTATTTTTGTCTTTGCCAGGGAACAAAGATTTCATCGTTTCCTTTTTGTCTTATACATACTATTCTTCTCATGTTGCTCCTCCTTAGTGGTTACTCTTCATTATTATTTTTTTGTGGTAGTGGGAAAAATTTATTACCAAAAAATACAAGATGTTTACATATAGGCTTGAAACACATCCGACAAGGCTACACAAAACACACTCCTAAATCTCTCACAACCTGAGACTAGGCAGTAGCAAAATATACAGAACACTTATCCTCTCACTGCCTTTCCCCAACTCTATCTTGTTTAGGAATACTTGACACTTTGTTGGTAGTTGTGAGACACGGCTTCTTACAAATATAATTGGCAAAGGAGGGCAGGCTTCAGAGGAGAAGATGTTCAAACCATCTATGCCTTTCGTGCTTGCAAAATCCAGACTACGCCTTACTACATCCTCGCATTTTTTAACACCCACACTCTAACCTGTTCTACCCCCTCACTCCTCCCTCTTCTCTGTTCCACCATTAGTTGCAGGAAACTGTTACTATCACACATTTCTGCTCTAAATCCGTGATTTCATGGTTTAGAGTAAAAGTATTATTAGAATCTCATTCCCGTCTAGATAGAATCACAATTCCAACTTAGACGTATCAATCCCAAATAAATAAAAGAAAAACTACCAATATAAAAGAAAATATGTGGAGAAGAAATATTTGTTACAGATTCTGGTTTTCCTTTTAGGAATTAAAGGATGTGGATTTATAATTATAGATCTTTCAATTTGGGGTTGCTAGGATTGAAGAGTGAAGATATATGTTATGGGTAATTAATTATTACTTTTGTAATGAGAATTTTCTATGCTATGTTTAACAGTAGGTCCTAGTGTAATGTAGACATTTAACATTCTCAGTGTGATTTCCACTAATTAATGAGAGGCTTTTCCTATGTTAACCCAAAAACTTTACAACACTCAAAGATTTTCCCTAAGATCACCTACAACCTGTACAATCACAGATACAAGTTAAACAATTGGGTTTTCTTGACTCAACCCAAAACCAACAATCACTAAGAAACACAACTTTGTAACACTTAACTAAGATGTTCACCAAGAGCTACCTTATGATGTCTCTATGTGAGACCAAAGTATAGGGGTGTGTGGGTGACAATAGTGTATGCAAACAACAATGTATAATACTCGGATGAAAATAAGTGACTTGGTATTTAAAGTTTTCGCAATCAACAGCTAGGTTTTGGAAACTTCCTAGTATGGCCCATTGGCCCGACCTACTAAAAGCCTTGGTCCCCCCACCACCTTTGGGAAAAGAATCAAGATCTAATTGGGTCGGCTCATGCCAAATGTTAGCTGACCCTTCCCAACTGTAGAGTGATCCACGTTCTGGATCTCAACATGTGTTGGCCCAAACCATATGTTTGGTTGGCCCACAATTTGGTCTGACATATTGTTCCAATCTGAACCCTATATGGCCTACCACCCTATGTGGTTGTTCGCCACTGACCTAAACTACCTTGGTTGACCAACCTCCAAAGCTGGTCAACCAAGATGACCAAATGACCAGTACTGTCCATTCGTCAAGGTCTTCTTAGTCCTAGCCTTGTCCAAAACATTCTGGTCTTGAAGCTCTTCCATAGCATCTTTCATGCCGATGAAACTCACCCATAGCTCTTCAAACTTCCAAGGCTTTAGGGCTATGCCGAATGTGGTCTCCTAAATGGTAGTGTACCTAAGGTGCACATTATATGGTCATGAAATTGCCAACTTATGGTAGTCCTAACACCAACACCATCCACCAATCTCAGGGAGCTCTCTGCAATCCTCTTCCTTCCGACATCTCAGCGATGTAAACATGGGTTTTATGTGATTACATATGTATCACAAGTTATCAATTATTTAGTTATCTTTCAACTTAAACCAGATTTTTTGTATAAGAAAAAATTTCAACTTCACCAAATTAGTTATTATTTTCTTTATATATATATATATATATATTTTCTGTTATTAAGTTACTTTGTGCTCAGAATGGCAGGAATTCTGTAATTGATAAAGATGAGGACTCTTCTATTTCCACTTTGGAGGGATCTGATATCAGATTGAGCTGTAGGAGCAATGAACCACTGTTTGATATATATAGGTCTCCTTTAGTTGATTTCCACCATTATGAGAGAGTGCACCAAGGAACGGCTCAGGTTGATTACTTTCTTGCAATATCATATGTTTAATGTGATAATTATGTGTAACAATTTTTCTTTTTATCATCATCATCATCTGTTGTGGCCCTATACCAGAACCCTATTGGGTGTGTTGTCCGAATCTTGTTTCACTGTATCATACTACAAAAAGTAGGTCATTTAATCTGTTTATGGAGAAATTTATATGAAAGCTACAGGTTCTTAATATTTTTGCATGCACTGAAATATTTTCTATTGGGCAATTGATGCCAGGGTGGGCAAGCAATGACCAGCTGAACTACGATATTGTCTATACAAAGTATGACTTATTGGATGATAAGCTATCAAGCATTGTTCCTTTTATTTATTTTTATTAAACCAGTTAGCTAGGAAGTGCGGACACACACCTCTTTGGCTAGTGTTTGTGTCCAAACCTATGTTGGACACACAACACACATTTTAGGCTTTTCAAAATACGCAAAGGGCTTTTTATTCCCAATTATTTTTCCAAGATATAAACATGGAAAATGAATACTAATATTTTATTTCTTGCCTCGTCCCTTCATGTTTCTGCCCTGATTTTTTTTTGAAAATTTTCGTGGCAGCACATTGATATCTTGTCATGTCCATATCAGTGTTTCTTTTTGTGCTTAGCACTGCATATTGAGCTTATGAGCTCTGCTAATTTGCTGCTTTATTGTCGCACTGAACTTTTTAATTGGATCAGGAAAATCCAAATACAGTTGACTTCATATTGATCTCTCGGCCAGAGAGGAGTGAAGGTGACTCTGAGCAACCCAACAATCTCTTCTCTCATCATGCATGTCATTGCAGGCAAAACTCTTTACTTTATTACGTCTTTACTGTGAATAATTGGATTCTACATATTCTAAGTTTCTCTGTTGATATTTTAGTTCTTGCCTTTGACTAATAAAGAATGTATTCAATATAATTTTTCTTGGTTCCTGTTTCCATCTCTCTTCTTCTTCTTCTTCTTCTTCTTCTTCTTTTATTATTTTTATTTTTTTAATTTATTTCAATTCTGTTTACAGTATTGCAAATACAAGCCCAATATGGTGGCTAATGGAAGGCCCACGGACCATACACCATAACTTCTCTTCTTCTTTCTGCAAAATAAAGCTTAAGATGACCATCCACAATTCTTCTGATGCTGTTGCATCAATTCGCATTGAGACATCTGATTCCACCTCTAGTGCCAATAAAACTTCAGTTCCTTCCGGAAATGAAGCTGGGTGGCATGATGTATCTCTGCTGAACGATGTTAAAGTCACATCTGATGTCCTCGGAACTCGAGTCGGGAAGTCACTTCCACAAGGGTGTGTTTCCCCATTCATTTGGTCTGGGGTGAGTTCTACCCGATTCAAGCTCGAGCCAATGTCCACAACCGAAATTCCTCTCCAGATATGCGTCTTTTCGCCTGGTACATATGATCTGTCTAATTACATTCTACATTGGAATTGTTTACCCTCAAATGATCAAGTAAATCAAAGGGCTGGAGGAACAAAAAAGTCTTCAGGGACGTGCCAAGGGCATCCGTATTATCTTACAGTGCTGCAATCATCTTGACCCTTTATCTGGTATGATTGGTCTTTCTACAATTGGCGAAATATCATATCTTGTTTGTATTAATTTCTGTTACCTTTAGTTTGTAAATTATATTCTTGTGATACATTTTATACGACAGTAGGAATTATGGAAAAGGGGGTGGAAAAACAAAGAAGAGATGAGAAAAAGAAAAAAAAAAGGAGCAGATTATTTTTTGTTGTTTACATAATAAGAGCGATGAAATTGAGTTGATTCGGTTACCTTTTTGGTATACTCACCTTCATTTTTAACTAATGATAGATGGTTTGTGTTTGTCAATTCAACTTTCTAGATCATTAGTGGCGGTTGCTGTCATATTGATTGTTGAAATTTTTTTTTTTTTTTTTGGGGACCAAGTCGTTTATTTGTTTTTATGAGATTGAATATCCAGATGAAGACAATACAGGCCACAAATTGTGAAAAAACTGATCATGCAGGGAAGTATTATTTTAGAATCTACTTTAGGCTCATATCGGAAAGTTTTTGGTATTATGATTTGGGTAGACGAGAGGCCCGGCCTTAGTTTAGAGTGCCCCTGTACTCTTAATATTTGTGCACACACGATTACCCTTAGGGTGACTCTATTTACACATCTCAATTACTCTTAGTTTACACCATTATTCATAATTTTTTGATTACAATTTTATCCTTCAATTAAATATCCAAATTGCCCTCATCTCTATTCCATCTCCTTCATCCACAAACCCTAACCTAACTTATTGACACAACCACGACAGGCCGCCACTTCTCAGCCCCTGGCCAGCACGCCGCCATCAGAGCTCCCCCTGTCTCCGATCGCCATCACCATCAACCCTCGCCATCGCAACTACCACCAACCTTTTTCCCTAGGCCTGTTGCGCCTTCCCCAGCTCCATCGTCCACCCCTCCGCCGTTGTACGCCCTTATCTTACCATCGTAAACAACCCCGCTCTCCTTTTTTTCATCGTGAACAACTCTATCACCTATCTTTGCCATCGCGATCCATCTCCCTTACCTCTTCATCGCGACTCAGCCTTTTTGCATCCTGGTTCCTCCACCACAGGGAGAGAGAGAGAGCCCTAGGGTTTCCAGATCTAAACAATGAAGAAGACTAAATAAGTGTACTTTTTGACTTTTATTGTATTATGTGTAGAAAAAGTAGAGAGGAGATGTTGATTGATGTGACTCAAAAAAGATAAAAAGATGAAATAAGTGTACTTTTTTTGGTTGGCCAGAAGATGGGCCAGATAGGGGTGACAGAGGGAGAGGGGTGGAGGTCAACGGCTGATGGCTGGCGATGGGTAAGGGTTTGGATTTGGGTTTGGGTTAGGGTTAGGGTTATGATTAATTGGAGAAGAAGAGGGTAATTTGGTATTATTTAAAAATTAGTGGTGTGTATTGGGATAAAATTAAAAGTTTTAATTTGTGTATGGTGTGACTGAGCAAGTGGTATGTATTGAAAGAATTTGTGGTGTGTAAATAGAGGTACCCTTACTCTTATCTTATTGATAAAACTTCTCTCTCTCACTAATATTGTCGATATTATGTCGCCAGATGGTTTGTTCAAGAAAAAAAGTATATTGAAAGCATTGTTAGGGCTGTAACAATTGACATCCATGGATGTTCTGTATGTCTTATACACCATAGATGACTTTTTTGATTTAATGCCAATACTGAAATCTTCACCCCAAACATGATATAACTCCCACTTCTTTTGGCAAGTAGGCATTGGTTTAGATTAAGTGTCAATTTGGTTTGTAAATTACTCGGAAGGTTTGAATTCAACGAATTTAGATTACCAACGATTGAATCAAGAGCTCTATTTTGGTTGTAGGTCGTTGATTTATGGTCCATGTGATTTTTGCTAATATGTGAATTTGATCATGTCAAATGAGCTTTGAAAAATTAGATAATTTGATGTATTTATTTGTAAAATGCTGAAATATGATATGTTTGGTTGAGGGATTTAGAAAAGGAAATGAAAAAGGTAAGTGAAATGTGAATAAAATTTATATAATAAAGCAGGACGATTTTTGAATCTTCAACATATTTTTGTCCTTTTAGGGCATTTAGATGGTTCAGATCTGTTTAAGTTATAAAATAATGGTTGAGCTATATTTTTTAAAAAATGTTCTACATGTATATTATTTACTTTTCCGCTTCTCTTTTATTTTTTTCTTTTTTCACCCATCCTTCCATTATTCCACCTTCCTCCCTCTTTTCTTCTTATTTTTTTATTTTCTCCTATTTTTATTTTTCTCTCTATTTGTTTATTTTTTTTATTTTCTCCTTTTTGTTCAATATATTTTACACATATTTTCATACAATAAATGTATGTCCGTAATACACTAGGGCATTACGGGCATACATACAATTTTCATATAATTATATAAGCAAAAACAATATTGTATGTATGCTCGTGGAAATTGTATATATGTCAGACACATTTATCTATCTAGTTATATATTATATAAGTAAAAGTGAGTTTTCGTAAGGAGTTTTGTGAGAATTTCAAAATTTTGCAATAAATTTGTGAATTTATCAAATTAAAAAATAAATTTAAATAGTATTGGGATTACAATTATATTCTAATTTTAACATTATTTATACCGTGACTTCAGGTATAGGCATACGTTAGTATACTTATATTTCACTTAGGCCTTGTTTGGGAATAGGTTTTTTTTAGTAATTTTTGGACTTTTTGGTTAAAATATGATGTAAAAAAATTAGTATGTTTGGGATGATTTTTTTATTTTTTACGAAAAAATATGTAAAAAGTAGAGACAAAATGAAATTTTTGACTTTTTGGTATAAGTTAGTTTTTTGATTTTTTTTAATGACTTTTTAGCTTTTAGGTTAAAAAATGATATTGGCAAACAAGGCCTTAGTTTCACACATCGTTTTTCTTTCTCTTTTTAAATTTTTTTCTAAATCCTTCAACCAAACACATCGTTAAATGAAATTAGTGTCACCAAAATTGGAGGCATTCTTAGAAAAGTGAGGGATACAAAGGAAATATCGGGGAGGCCACTAGTTTGGTAGTGCATAATACAAGTCTCTTCGAGGGCCAGTGGTGAAACAAATGGGGAAAAAAGATGTATGTAGGCTGCAAACGAGTTAAATTGAGTTGAATTTTAGTAAGTTTAGACTTATTTATTTAGATTTTAACAAATTCGAGCTTAAGTTTGAGCTTTATAAAAATTTAATGAACCGAGTCCGAGTCGAGTTGACTTAGGCTTTGACTCGAACTCAAGTCTATTCACTAGCCTTAGCGAGTCAAAATTTATACTTACCTATAAGATTAAAGTTACAATTAAAATTTTGATTATATAATTATATATATAAATATTTTTTAAAAAAGTTAATATTTTATCAAAATGATAACGACAATGCTACGTAACTCAAATTCTGTGGCTCAAAAGTGGCTCAAATGGCCAAAACGACGTCGTTTTGAGTACAAAACAACATAAAAATAGCCAAAACGACGTCGTTTTGGCCATTTGAGCCACTTTTGAGCCACAAAATTTGAGCTACGAGACATTTTCCAAATGATAATATCTACTATCATTATTATATAAATGTACTATTTATAATTAATTATAATTTATATTTATATTTTTTAAATATATAAATAACATACTTATCTTATTTTTTATATATATTTTTACATTATTTAATATATAAATAATAAATATTGAACTAATCAGCTAATGAACCGAATTTACGAGTCGAGTTTTAAAATATTTAAATTTATTTATTAAAAATTTAACGAGCTCCTCTTTAAGGTCGAACACAAATTTTTTTTTAATAAATTAAGTTCAAATAAATTTTTATTTAATTAAATTTAAGTATGTTCACAAACGATTCTCTTAATTTGCTGCTGGAGACTCTTCAATGCTCTTTTTGAAGACATTTCCACTTGTGTTTGGATATTTTTTTCTTCATAAATTATTACTCTCCAAAAAAGTCAAGATCGGAACAGTTTTTTTTTTTTTTTTCACCAAAAAGTTAGTGCGTGATTATTTTAACATATCTAAATAGAAAGTTACTCTAATTATAACAAGGGATGCGAATACTTGACACAAAAACTGAGACACACCACCCGGTTGAATTTAGGGATTTGGACTGCGCTTAGCAGTACTATTGTGCGCCTTAAGAGGGGGTGGTTTACTGTGGATATATTTTAATAAGTTGAATTTTTTATTTTTTAAAAATATTAAATAAAATATATTTATAAAAAATTAAGTTAATTAAATATTGATAATTCTTTTATCACATAACACGGGACTTTTTTAATGTTAAATTTTGTGTTCTTCATTTTATTCGGAACTCGTTTGGAAAGTTAAGTTTAGAGTTTTTTTAACTAAAATAGTTACAACAAAATAAAATAAATTTTTAATTTAATAAGACAAAATATCACATCAAACCTATAATCATTATATTTTTTTCTCATAAAAGACAGAAAGCCAAAAAATCGATCTCAAATGAGGCCTTTTAACCCCAGGTTAAAATAGCCAAAAAGCTAAAAAGTCAACCCACTTTTCATACGAATCCTCAAATTTGGCAACAAAATAATCTCTTATAAGGTAAATTATATTTTACACTCCTACACTTTGTATCAAGTCTCACTTTGACTCTTACACATAAAATTATGACAGTCAACCATCTGCACTTTTAGTTAAATCTCATTTTGGTCCCTACACATAAAATTGTGACAGTTAACCCCCTGTATTTTTGGTCAAATATCACTTTGATCCGTACACAAGTGTCAATATCCCCCTTTCTATTACTCAGTTGTTTAAATCTTAACATAATCTAGTCATATAATAACAATGTAACCACGACATGAGGATAAAAAAAAAAAAAAATCATCTACATTTTTCACTAATACATACTTTATCTCAAAATTTACATTAAAATATGACTATATTAAACTAAAACAAAATACAGATTGTGAATAATTAAGAAGATGATTTAGGGTTTTGCAAAACTCTGCTTTTCATGGTAACATAGTTTTCTGTTTATTCATCTTTCTTTTTCTTTGATTTTTTTATTTATTTCAAAAGTTATACTTTCTTACCTTTCGTCTCAATTTTTACCATACGAACATATATATATATATATATGTGTGTGTGAGTGATTTTCCGATCACACTGCCCTCCTTAGTAATTCAGCTGTAGAACACAGGCAGAACAGATGTCACCCTGTTATCCTGCACAGAAAGAAAAGGCTCCGGCGGTGGTTCTTCCACCCGGGGGCACTCCGACGATCAAGTCAATATTTATCTCAAAGATAATCAAGTATTCAACTCACAAGCTTGAGTATTGTAAAACGTACCTTAGACCCATGGGGGTGCCTCTCTTTTATAGTTAATACAATCCTAATCCCAGCAGGAGTCTAACTCCAACGAACTCAGGATTATTGCTAATCTGGAACTCCCAGTGGAATTAGGATAAACCCTCTAAGAGTTTCATCCTTACCCAAACTGAAGTCTTCTCTTAATCTAGGACTCTTGTCCTTTGTCTGCTTATCTCGGATTCTGATATCTTCGGAGATAACCTCGGCAACTCCGAGATCACCTCGGCGTAATTACCACGACACGTGGCACCTCGGCTGACACGTCGGCGTCACCTTGCCACGTGTTGGTGCTCAGAAAATATATCCCCACAACTGCCCCCTAGGTTCTATTACCTCGGCATTCCGAGATGATGGAACCTATATTGAACTTCTTTCTCGTACATCGGCTTAAGATCTTTCTAGCCGATGTCATTCACTTTGGGCCGACATGTCTTCTTTCAAGAACAAGAATTCAAATGCACTCTTTTACGCGTATGAGCTGTCTTGCATTACTTCTCAACCGTTTCTCTTACGTGTTTCATCTCTATTGGCCCGTGCCTGTGACGCGCGTGTAAGCCATCTTTTATCAGTTTGCGCCGTCTGACGCATGTGTTATTCTAGGCGCAACAAATGGCTTATTTTGCCGCCGTTTCACGTTTTTGACAAAAGCTCCTGCTTCTCTCTTCTGTCTCGTCACTTTTTCATGTGTCTACTTCACATTTTCTCTCTCTAAAGCTCTTTCTTCTTCGAATCTGCCATTGCTCCAAGCTTTGAACTCTGCAACTGTCTTCCTTCTGCCATTCCTACGAAGCCTTCATTACTGTTTCATCCGTCGTCTGTCCTCGGCAAATTTCATTCCGGCATCACTTTTCCTAGTAAGCAACTGTCCTTTCTTTTCCAGTTCTTGATTATCCCTGGAATTGCCTGCTTTTACTGCTTTACTTAAGCATTTATTTGCGCGAATCATTCACCTGAATGCGTCTTATTTCATGTGTTTACACACTGACACTATTTCACCACTGTTTTTGGTCTTCCACCTTTTGTGTTCTTGAATCTGAAACTTCGTTTTTGTTTTCTGCTTTGTTGTATCTTTTCCAGATCTGTGCCTTTGATCTTCGTCTTCATAGTTTTTTAGGTTTGGGATTTGTTTGTAGAACCTTCAATTCTTTAGGAAAAACTGAAACCAATCTTTACCAGTACATACCTAAGTTTAAGCCGAGGTCCCAATTACCTTTTAAGAGCATCCTGTTTCTGTAGCCAAGTACCTTCATACCAAAATCATGGGTATGTGGAGACAAAGGGTAAATACTCCAACCAAACTTGAGTACTTTAGGCAAAAGTTCTCCGTTCCTGACGATGTTCACCTTAGGCTAGTTGGGGATGATGATTCCATCATGCCTACAGACCATACGATACCTTTTCCTATTGTAGCTTTTGCTGAGTGTGGACTCCGGCTTCCACTCAATCCCCTCTTTCGTGAAGTTCTTCACTATTACAAGTTAAACCCAATGCAACTTACCATCAACTCCTATAGAGTGATTAATGGTATCATAGCTTTAGCTCGACAGGAGAATGTTAGGATCACTCTTGCCGACATCCAATTTTGTTATACTATGTGTGCCCTGGACTTAAAAGAAAAAGGCTTTGTCTATTACCTCAAGCCGAGGTCCACGGAATTCAAAATTATAGTCGACCTCCCAGACTCCAACAAGGGGGCTGGAGATGACTACCTTATTGCCTCTAGGAATTGGGAATTTGCCCAGATGAAGAAGCCCATTTATACCCTCTTCCTCGAACTATTAAAGAGGGTAAGAGTAAGAATCCACTATCAATCACTTACTTGTTTCCTTTTAAGTCTTCAGAATTTTGCCTGTTTTTAATGTTGTCTTTTTTTTTGCAGACGTTCGTAAGCCACCAAAGGACTTTCGCCAGTCCTACTTTCTGGGCAAGGATCTGAAGAAGTTACTTGACCTGCCAATTGACAAGTGTAAGGCTCCACTGGTACTGAACTTTATCCCGACGTACAAATCCACTTTGCCCGACGTTCCAAGAAAGAAGAAAAAGAGCCTTTCTCCTCCTACTGCTACAACTCAAGCTGCTGCTTCATCCCGAACAGATCAGGGATTCACATCTGACCCAACCAATCAGCCTTCCACCTCAGCACCATACTTGGTACCAATTCCTGAAAGAAAACGCCGACGTAGGCTTGTTAAAACAGCCGAAATGGTCCGCCCAAAACCCATTGCCCAAGACCTCCTAGCCGACCTCCCAGCCGACGTTGATGCTGTTCCAACCCAAATGATGCCCCCACCAAAACCAAAAAGAACCAAGAAAGCCCAGCCAAAAACCAAAGCTACTGAGGCTGAGGCTGAAGCTGAAGATGCCTTGCCTATCTCCCGATTGGCCGAGAGTAGGAAGACCTCCTCTACTGCTGCGAAAAGGCCTGCTGAAGCCCAGCCTTTAGAGTCCACTCAATTGAAAAAATCGAGATCATCGTCTGCGATGACCTCGGGGTCCAGAATTCCAAAAGTCCCATGGACACCAGAGATCACTTTAGAAGATAAGCCTGTCTTCGCCAGTGACAGTGCCGATGATATAAACATCGACGTAGCACTCAGCACTGCTCTACTCCTCCGAAGTGATCTTGAGCGAAATGCCAAGATAAGTGAGTATGAGAACTACGCCCTTATGCTCCAACACTCTGTTCAAGTAAGTGTTCCTGTTTGGTATTTGTTCTTTCTTTCTGCTTTATACTTAGAATATTTTCTAACACTTCCGTTTTCTTTTAGGCCATCCAGCACGCCCATTCCTTTTCAATGCAGTCATTCAAGAATCGAGAAAAGTTGGTCGAGATGAGGAGGAAGTTTGCTTCCCTTCAGAAGGCCAACAAAAGCCTTCAACAAAAAATGAAGAAGTTGGAAGATCAAGCGGAGGCTGCTATTAAGGCCCAACAGATAGCTGAAGAAAAGGCTGAATCTGCTGAGGCTGTAAAGAATGTTGCTGAGGCTGAGAAGAGGGAAGCCGAGGAGAAAAAGCACCAGGCCGAAAAGGAGCTCCAAGAGGCGCTGGCCACCAAGGATGCCAAGATGAAGGAGGCAGATGAAAAGGCGTACAAGCAGGGTATGGCCGATATCACTGAGGAGTACAAACTTCAAGTCAGGAAGGCATGCAACAGGGGCTTTTCCCTTGGTTGGATGTCCTTAGCCAAAAAACTTGATCTTCCTGCTGATTCGCCCTGGCGCAAGGCCGAAGCTATTTCTCTTCCCTTTCCTCCTCCTCCACCTTCAAGTCAGGCTGAGGAAGAAGCTGAATCTGAATCCGAGGCTGAAGATGAGGATGAATGCAATAACGATGACGAGGCCCTAGTAAGGAAGCCCAAGGATGCCAGTGAGACCAAGTCTCCTCCTGAGGGTGATCAAGTCATGGATTTAACCAAGGATGAGGATATTGAAGAAGTGCCCAAGGAAGCTGACATAGGTAGGCTATCCTCTGACCTTCTTCTGGCTGAGAGAAGTGTTGAAGAGACTCTTGCTGAGATTGATGCCGAGATTGCGGCAGACAAGGAGGCCGAGGTTGTGGTGCAAAAAGATGCCGAGGTCGTTCTTCCAGAGACTGCCGAGGTCCAGATCCAAACCGTTCCTGAGGCTAAAGAATCATAGCTTTTTTCCTTTATCTTTTGTACTTTGTTTTGTTTTCTGAACAATGCAAGCTTTCTTTTGTGGCCGATGTGCCCTTCTTTGTTACTCATGAACAATTTACTTCTGCTAGGCCATAGTGCCTTCTTTACATGCAACTGTTTTTCTCTGAATGCTGCAGTCTTTAATTTTTCTTCATTGCTTCTGTATGGTTCTATACTTACAATACTTTGCATGATTTACATAATTTTTCCTTTGTACAATTTTCTCGGATTACATGCCTTGGATATAATAACTGCAAGTTTTACTTTGGCAAGATACTGACCTGCAATCTTTTCACAAAGTTCAACAAGTATAGAACATATACTATTCAATGTCAACTTTGCAAACTTTTCTCAAGTTTCAACGAGTGTTTAGACAATAATCTCAGTCTGACCTACTTGTAAATTGCTACAAATTTCAACAAGGATTAACATAAACAGTAAACTTTACTCAAGTTATAACAAGTGTTTAAACAATAATCTCCTTGTAAATTGCTACAAATTTCAACAAGGGTTTAAACGATATACTTAACCTTTACTTCAACCTGTAAATTGTTGTAAATTTCAACAGATGATTATATGTCGGCTTAACGTCAACTTGTAAATTGCTATGAATTTCAACAAGTGTTAAGCAATGATCTTTGGCCTAACCAGCTTGTGGATTGCTGTAAGTCGGTTAGCAATATCATCGGCTTTACTTCGACTTGTAAATTGCTACAAATTTCAACAAGCGAAGAGAAGCAGTAATCTCGGCTTAACTCCAACTTGTAAATTGCCACAAATTTCAACAAGCGAAGCTAAGGAATCATCTCGGGTTATCTTTAACTTGTAAATTGCTATGAATTTCAACAAGTGGTAAGCTTTGTATCGGTTTGACCAACTTGTAAATTGCTACAAATTTCAACAAGTGGTAAACTTTGTATTCGGTCTAACCAACTTGTAAATTGCTACAAATTTCAACAAGTGGTGGACTTTGTATTTGGTCTGACCAACTTGTAAATTGCTACAAATTTCAACAAGTGGTAGACTTTGTATTCGGTCTGACCAACTTGTAAATTGCTACAAATTTCATTAAGTGATAGACTTTGTATTCGGTCTGACCAACTTGTAAATTGCTACAAATTTCAACAAGTGGTAGATTTTGTATTCGGTCTGACCAACTTGTAAATTGCTACAAATTTCAACAAGTGGTAGACTTTGTATCTTCTCTATCCCCAATGTGAACCTGAGTTCCACTTGGGTTCTCATTTTTCATGTCTTCCAGAAACAAAGTTATCAATCATATGTGCTTGAAGAATTCTGAAAAGATTTTATTAATGACATCAGCCAAAAATACTGAACATCTAATGATAGAAAAATTTCAAGTTACAAGTGTTCCAAGGTCTTGGCAATGCTTTGCCCTCATTGTCTTCAAGCCGATAAGCTCCATTGCCTAACACTGAAGTAATTCTGTAAGGTCCTTCCCAGTTTGGGCCAAGTTTGCCCTCTCTAGGATCTTTTTTGTTGCCGACGACTTTTCTCAAGACTAAGTCGCCAATATGAAAATCTCTTAGGTTGACCTTCTTGTTGTAAGCTCTGGCAAGCTGTTGCTGGTATACTGCAAGTTGAATTGCAGCCTTCTCTCTTCGTTCTTCCAGAAGATCCAGATCTCGGGCTAAGAGTATATCATTAGTCCCATTCTCAACTCCCTGGGTTCGAATCCCTGGGATGCCGACTTCCAATGGAATGACTGCCTCTGTGCCATAAGCCATGGCAAATGGGGACTCCCCTGTTGATCTTCTCGGCGTAGTCCGATATGCCCAAAGCACGTTGGGTAATTCGTCTACCCACTTTCCTTTTGCCGCCTGCAGCCTCTTCTTTATTCCATCCAAAATTACTTTGTTGGATGCTTTTGCCTGCCTATTACTTTGGGGGAAACTTGGTGTTGAAAAGTAATTCTTGATCTTGAATTTCGCACAAAAGTTCTTGATAAGTTTGCTGTCAAACTGCGTTCCGTTGTCGGTAATGATGGCTCTTGGGATGCCAAATCTGGTGATAATGTTTTTCCATATGAAATTCTTGACGTCCACATCTCGGATTTTGGCAAGTGGTTCTGCGTCTATCCACTTTGTGAAGTAATCCGTTGCTACCAGCAAGTATTTCCTCTGCCCAGTTGCTTAGGGAAGTTGTCCGACCAGATCCATGCCCCATTGGGCAAACGGCCAAGGGCTGGATACTGGATTCAAGTCGGCAGCTGGCTGATGAATCAAAGGTGCAAACCTTTGGCATTGTTCGCACTTTTTCACATATACCTCTACATCTTTTTGCATGTAGGGCCACCAATACCCCTAGGTAATGGCCCTATGGGCTAATGATCTGCTCCCAGCGTGGCTTCCACAAATTCCTTCATGAATTTCATATAAAAAATCTTCAACTTGAAGAGGTGTATGCACCTTAAAAGGGGTCCAGTGAAGGACCTTCTGTAGAGATGTCCGTCCGCAGTCAGGCTGAATCTTGCCGACTTCAATCGGACTTTGTGTGCCTCCTTGCGGTCTTCTGGTAGCTTTCCTTCTTTCAAGAATGCAACAATTGCATCCATCCAGCTTGGCCCCATGTCCACACACATTGCTTCTGGCTTTGCGTTCTGTGGTTCTATGCTCGGGTCCGACATGTAGTCGATCATAATTGTTCTTGTCTTTCCAGTCTGCATTGAACTTGCAAGGTTGGCCAACGCGTCGGCGTGGCTGTTATCATCTCGGCTTACTTGAAGAAGTCGGTAGTTCTGAAATAACTCGCCTAATCTGATAACCTCTTTTGCATATGCCGACATCCTCTCGTCTCTTGCTGCAAATTCTCCTGTTGATTGGTTAACAATTAACTGTGAATCACAAAAAACTATTACCTCATCTGCTTCTGCTGCTGCTACTGCTAGTTTTAGTCCTGCAATTAATGCCTCGTATTCTGCTTTATTGTTTGAGGCCTTGAACCCCAAACGGATGGATTGTTCTATTATTTCTCCATCTGGGGATATCAGCAGCACTCCTGCCCCCGCTCCTTGTCGGTTTGAACTTCCATCGACAAACAGTCCGAATGAGTCGCCGATGTAAATGCTGCAAGGTCTGTACTTTTTCTTCCTTTGCTCTCTTGCTTTCAGCTGGGATTCTCCATGTTTGCTAGGACCTCGTTCATCTTGGCTCAACGGAGCCCGATGTTCGATGGATTCAGGTGTGAATTCTGCCACGAAGTCGGCCAAAACTTGGCCTTTAATTGTTGTTCTGGGCCTGAACTCTAGGTCATACTGGCCCAAGGCCACTGCCCACCTTGCTATTCTTCCTATTAAGTCTCCTTGCTGCAACAAGGACTTCAGTGGGTGCTCTGTTAGCACTACTATCTTGTGTGCCTGGAAGTAGTAGTTCAACTTTTTTGAGGCCATCACCAAGGCCAGCATTAGCTTTTCTAGCGGTAGATACCTTGTTTCTGCGCTGGCCAGGGTTTTACTTACATAATAGACAGCCTTCTGTTCTCCTTGCTCTTCTCGGATTAACACTGCACTTACTGCGTGCTCTGATACAGCTAAGTACAGAAACAACTCCTCCCCCGGTTTAGGTGTTGAGAGGACTAGGGCCGTGGTCAGGTACTTTTTTAGGTCGGCCAAGGCGGCCTCACATTCTTCAGTCCACAGGAAATCTGCGGTCTTTTTGCCAAGTTGAAGAAGGGTTTACACTTGTCTGAACTTCGGCTTATGAACCTGTTTAGGGCTACGGCCTTGCCAGTGAGCATTTGAACCTGTTTTGCCGATGTTGGGCTCTGTAGGTCAAGGATGGCCTTGATCTGATCTGGGCTGGCCTCTATTCCCCTTTTTGTTACCAGGTACCCTAGAAACTTACCAGATCCAACTCCAAACGCGCACTTAGATGCGTTGAGTCGGAGCCGATATGTTTTGAGTATTTCAAATACCTCTTTCAGGTCGGCAAGATGGCTTTTTGGCTCCTTGGTCTTCACGACCATGTCGTCGATGTAGACTTCTACTGTTTGGCCGATCAAGTGTTTGAACATTTTGGTTACCAGCCTTTGGTAGGTTGCTCCTGCGTTTTTCAGCCCAAAAGGCATCACTCTGTAATAGTACAAACCTTTTAGGGTGATAAAAGTTGTCTGCTCCTCGTTTGGGGGGTATATGGCTATCTGGTGGTACCCCCCATAAGCGTCCAGGAAGCTCATCCTTCCATGTCCAGATGTGGCGTCTACTAATTGATCAATTTTGGGCAGAGGAAAGCTGTCCTTGGGACAGGCTTTATTCAGGCTTGTAAAATCTACGCAGACCCTCCACTTACCGTTTTTCCTTTTTACTACCACAGTGTTTGATAGCCATGTTGGATAATTGACTTCTTTGATGGCCCTGGCTTCCAGGAGTCTGTCTACTTCTTCCTCCACTACTTCGACGTGCATCAACGTCGGTCTTCTAGCTCGTTGTATTACTGGTTTAGCCGACCTGTCGACGTTCAGTTTGTGACATGTGACCTCGGGGTCAATGCCAGGCATTTCATAAGGTGTCCAGGCAAACACCTCTATGTTTGTTCTTAAAAAGGCTTCTAGTTCTCTTTCTTCCTCTTCGGCTAAGCCTGAGCCGAGAAGAAAGAATCGCTCTTCATCGCCCTCCTGGACGAAGATTTTCTTCAGTGTTTCCTCACTTTTCTCGGTCGGCTCCTTGCCGACATCATCTAGGACCTCCATGTCCTTATCTTCAATTTTTGCCTTCCCTGGCTCTTGTATGCTGCAGGTTGTTTTCATTGCTGCCATGGAGCAATTTTTGGCCTGCAGTTGGTCTCCTCTGACTTCTTCAATCCCATGTTCTGTTGGGAACCGCAATAGTTAATGCAACGTTGAGGGAACTGCCCCCATTGCATGTAACCATGGCCTTCCCAATATGATGTTGTAAGGGGAAGGTGTATCAATCACGATGAATTCCATTCTGATCTTCTTAGTGCCGACCTGTACCTCCAAGTTTGTTGCGCCCAGTGGCCATGTCGGCGTTCCATTGAAGCCGACCATCGGGCCATTCGATTGCTCCATGTCGTCTGGGTGAAGGCTTAGCTCCTTGTAACATCTGACGTACATGATGTCATAAGAGCTGCCTTGATCTATTAGGATGCGTTTCACTTGGCACTCCCCAATCTGGAGGGATACTACCAAGGCATCATTATGCGGGTGTTGTACCATCTCTAGGTCGGCTTCGGTGAAAGCTATCATTGGTCCTGGATACTCCGCTGGCCAATGTCTCTTTTTCCCGACTTGGTAGACATGCTGCAGATGCCTTACCCTTTGGGTCTCTCCTCTAACTTCGTTCTCGTTAACTTTCGAATGGATCACATTAACTATCCGAGGTCCTTCTGCCCGAGGTTGCGGAGGTGGTGGGGCTGCTGGAGCCTGAGGTCGTCTTGCCTGCTCTTCTCTTGTTCTTGTTTCATCGACAAGGTCTCTCAGGTCACCTTGCCTTACCAGATCTTCCAAGTGTGCTTTTAGGGCTCTGCAGCCCTGTGTTGTATGTCCGTTATCATTGTGATAAGCACAATGCCTGTCCATGTTTCTTCCCATAAATTCTCTTGGTTCCCTTACTGGTGTTCTGAAATAGGGCTGGCTCCGAATTTTTCCTAGGACTTTTTGAATTGGAATTCGGAACACGGTTGTCACTGCCTGTTTAGCCCTTAACTCCATCTCTGTTTTGCTGAATCCGTTGTTACTTTGGCCTCGTTTCGGCGAGCCGCTCTCTTTTTCTTGTTTTACCTCTTTATTCCTCGATGTATCCTCTTCGGCTCTGGCATACTTCTCGATTCTTGCCATGAGTTCCTCCATGCTCTTCGGCAATGTCTTTGCCAAAGATTTCCGTAGTGAACAGTTATCTTTCAGGCCGTTCTTGAAAGACACGACCGCTACCTCCTGGTTGCATTCGGGTATTCGATTAAACACCTCGTAGTACCTCTTTGCATAGGCCCTAAGGCCTTCGTCCTTGCTGATTTTCAGGGCCATCAGTGCGTCCACCCTTAATGGTTGTAGCTTATTTGTCACGAAATTGGCCACAAACATCTCGGCCAGGCCTTCCCAAGTCTTCACGCTTCCCTTTGGCAATTTATGGAACCAATCTGATGCAATCTCCCCAAAGGACGAGGGGAACACTTTGCACAGTAATGGCTCGTTTCCACTGTATAATGCCATTGAGTTCAAAAATAGTCCAACGTGGAAGTTAAGGTCTGACTTACCATCGTATATTTGAAATCTCGGCATGCTGAATCTCTTTGGTGCCTCAAATTTGTCCAGTTCTACCGAGAATGGTGTTCTCGGCTTGACGGGCGAAGTAACCTCGGCTTCGGCATTCTATTCCCTCCTCTTGAGGTAATTTCTCAGGTCTTCTTTACTCCTCCCCGGAGCTCGGCTATCTTTTGACTTCAGTCTCTTTGGCACACTACTCTCGGCCTCGTGGTGTGCTCGTTTTGATTCCTCTCCATGGGTTGTGTCAAAGCAGAGCGCCTGTTTTTGGACATGCCGATGTTCTCTGGGTTCTGGATCCTTCGTGTGACATGTCTTCTGGGACTTCTCTTGTCTCGGTTCTTCTCGTGTGACTTCCCTGGAAGGCGGGTGGGAGTGCCTTGCGCTCCTGCTGTGCTTAGGTGCTTCGGGAATTATTTCCCTTCCTCCTTTCTGAGTATTAACTGCTGGAATTGGTGTGTCCTACAGCGGGTAAGGTGGCTGCATGACCTTATTTTGCATCATAAAGTTCACGACTGACTGCAGGTCTGCCAACTTGTCTGCTAATTTTTTTTACTTCCTCATTCCTCCGTAGGCACCTATCCCTCCATACCTGGAGGTTATCTTCGTTGTAGTATCTGCCCTGGTCTGTCTTCTTTGAAGTGTCGCCCTCCTGGCCGACGTCTTTTCCTCCGTGTCCCTGGTCATGGGTTTCTTCGTTGCGGTTGTCTCCTTCAGTGTCAAGGTCGATAGGCCTACCACTCCCGACGGGAGCGTCGTCCCCAATCTTTCCTTGTTGTGCATTGCTGGCCATCTATTTGTCTTTCAATTCCCACAGATGGCGCCAAATTGTGTGAGTGATTTTTCGATCACACTGCCCTCCTTAGTAATTCAGCTGTAGAACACAGTGCAGATGGCACCTGTTATCCCTGAAAAAGAAAAGGCTCCGGCGGTGGTTCTTCCACTCGGGGGCACTCCGACGATCAAGTCAATATTTATCTCAAAGATAATCAAGTATTCAACTCACAAGCTTGAGTATTGTAAAACGTACCTTAGACCCATGGAGGTGCCTCTCTTTTATAGTTAATACAATCCTAATCCCAGCAGGAGTCTAACTCCAACGAACTCAAGATTATTGCTAATCTGGAACTCCCAGTGGAATTAGGATAAACCCTCTAAGAGTTTCATCCTTACCCAAACTGAAATCTTTTCTTAATCTAGGACTCTTGTCCTTTGTCTGCTTATCTCGGATTCCGATATCTTCGGAGATAACCTCGGCAACTTTGAGATCACCTCGGCGTAATTACCACGACACGTGGCATCTCGGCTGACACGTCGGCGTCACCTTGCCACGTGTTGGTGCTCAGAAAATATATCCCCACAATATATATATATATATATTGTATTATATAACTCTTATGTACTTATTATGTAGGACAAAGTGTATTGATAGGAAATATAGATGATTTTCCAATTATCCTTATTTCGTAGCCACATAGTTGCTCAAAAAAAAAAAAAAAAAAAAATCATTCTAAATGATACTTTTTTAATCAGATTAAAATAGTTAAAAAAATCAAAAAGTCAAACTAAGAAATTTCTTGCCAAACGAAGCTTCCTGTTGAATGTTATCTTTCCATATAATTACGGATAAAAGAGATGATATATAAATAAAAAATTATACATGTAGGATTTTCATATAGAAATTTTACCTAAAATTTTATTTCTTACTTTATTTTCTCATAAGTAAGTCTCATATATGTTTATGAATGTGAGTCATATTATTTTATGTCGAAGAGTAAGAAATAAAATAAGAAATGAGATTATATATAGGGGTGCTTGATAATATGATTCAACACTTAAAACTGAATTGATTAAGTGATAATCAATTAAGCCTATTTGATAACCATAATTAATAGCATTTAAAAATTTAAGTACCTCTTAAAATGTAGATTAAAATTTAAGAAAATTTAAGTCATATAAAATTTAGTTAATTCTAATTGAATTTATAAATATTAAATATAAATATCGATATCGATATCGATATACACTATTATAAACTTACTAGCACTTCAACCACCATGCCACCGCCATCACTACCACCATGCCACCGCCATCGCTACTACTATCACCACGACAACTACCACCATCATGTTACTATCACTACTACAACTATCACTATCATTACTATCGCTACTACTACTACCACCACTATGCCACCACTACTACATACTACCACCACTATTATGCCGTCGCTACAACTACCACCACCACCACCACCATCACCTTCATTATCATTATTATTACCAGCATCTCCATCATTTTACTACTGTCATCGCTACCACCATTGCCATTGCCACCGCCGCCGCCACCACCACCACCACCACCACCATCATGCCACTCCACCACCATCACATTAGAAAAATCAAAATATATAATTTTAAATAATAAATTTCAAATTTTATCATATACATATCAAATAATTTATTTTTAATTGAGCACTTAAATTTTTGTCAAATAATTTTTTAAGTAAAAAGTTGAGTTTATTTATTTTTTTATCAAGCGAGGTTGACTTTTGGTTGAAACAAAACAATTCGCTATTGTTAAATAATTTGTAAGCCAGCAATGACAGTAGGCCAACTCATTTGCTAGTTTCACATCACATTTCTCTTTGCAATTTTGTTTAATTGACTTCTCTTTTATAATTAAACCAAACTTTTATTTTTATTTTTTCAAGGCATATATTATTTGGTTTTGAAACATTAAATAGCTAAACTTTAAAAAAAAATAGTAATAATAATAAATTACAAATACACTCTTAAAATTTATTTAAAATACAAATTATCCCTTATAATTTAAAAAATTATAAATACACCTTTATTAAAATTTTTATTTAACAAAATTAATTAAAAAAATAAAATTCGCAATTGCTCTCCTATACAACAATAAAATTACCTAAATTATTAATTGAAACATATATTTAATATCATCAAAAACTGTTAATTAACTTGATGGTTTATTAATAAAATGGACAATTTGTTATAAAATTAAAAATCTCAGGAAGTGAAATGTAATTTTTAAAATTACAAAAAGTAATTTGTATTTTAATCAAATCTCAAGAAATGAATTTATAATTTATTCAAAAAAAAAAATTATATATACAATCAATCAACACATGTACATAAAATAAGATTCCATAAGGTGATATACTACATCCATAGGGCAAGTATTCAAAATGATAATCACAAAATAAAATAAAATAAAATAAAATAAAAAATAGCGATAATAATCTAAACTTGAATGAGTCCAACCAAAACCTGACCAATCACCCACCACCACCACCCTCAGTCAAATTTAGCCTCTTCAAAAAATACAACTTAACAATCCCTTCAAAATAAAAAATGAAACATAGAGGTAATATTATAATGCATCGCCGTGCAAAACAAAACCATGCACCACCCGACGGCGTGGCATTATTGTTATTTTTATTTTTTCCGAGGAAGCACAATGGGAAGCACCACAACGAGGATGACAACCAAGAGTATGATAATTCCAATACAAGTCCACTTCCTGGTATTCTTCTGGTGCCTCCTGGCCACACCAAGCTCCTGTGCTCCAACTCTGACAAAAGAGCTAGCCCGATTCACCTGATTCTCAATATCATCCAATTGCTCTCCTTGAGTCTCCACAAGCACTGCCATGTCCAGAAAAACTTGATGCAATTCCTTCAGATTCCTCTCCATCTCTTTCACTCCTTCATGCCTCTCTTGAATCTCCATTATCGTCTCCATCACTCTCCCTCTCCCTTGCTCCTGAATCGCCTTCTGCAAAAACGTCTCGCTCTCTCCCGTCGCAATCAACTGATCGATCGTCGATTCATCCGCCTTTTCACCTGTCACTGTGTAGTATCGTCGTTCAACTGTCTCTTTGTACTCAGCCGTGATTAATTGCCGGATATCTGTGAAACTATTCATCGAATCGTTCAGTTTTTTGCGGAGCCCGTTCACGACCGAGCTGCGTGTGCGATCTGAGGAGCTGCCGGGGCCGCAGCCAGGGAGGCTGCGGTTGGCGGCGTTGTTGCGATCTAGGGCTTCCAGCCGGACTTTGATGAGTTTGGCCTTTTTCAGAGCTGATGCGACGTCGTTGTCCATTCGAGATCGTAGATCTTTCACTGCTTTTGCGCTGTGGAGTGTTTTGCTTTGTTCGTGAGAGGTTTGGAGGTTGTGGTAGAGAGTTTCGAGGTCTCGGAGATCGTCTTTAATGGCTTCTACGTCTTCGAAGAACTTGTCGAGATTCACAGCTCCTCCTCCGCCGGTGGTGGTGGAATTCGACATTTGGACATTGCCTGGAGAGCCCTCGCTCCGGAACCGAGAGAATGAGCCTGAAAACAGATCGTTCATCTTGATTCTGCAAAATTCAGGTATCAAATTCTATAATTCCTATATATATATATGATGATGATGAAATTGTGGGTTTTTAGGAGAGAGAAGTGAATTCAAGGGAAATGGAATTGGGGTTTTGTAGAGAGAGAGAGAGAGAGAGAGAGAGAAGGTGGGTTTCTGGATGAATATGAGTGCCGGCTTGATAGTCAAATAGGTCGCTGGTTCAATAACTGAGGAGAGAGGGACAGAGAGAGAATGGTCAACTGATGGTGATGAGAGAGTTTTACGAAAGGGTCATAAGAAAGGGTCATAGGAGAGGGCTGAGCTTTACGCGGAAAAGAAAATTGAGAAATTTCGCAGAAACAGAGGTCTTTTGCGTGTTAACATTAATTTGAAGGAGAGGACGACGAAGAAAAACAGGAAAAAAAAAAAAAAAAAAAAAACTAAAAAAGAAGTAGAATACAAAGAAAAATGATTTGGAGTTCTAAAAAGTGTCCCCTAATCCCCTTAATTGTTTCCTTATTTTTTATTTTTTATTTAATATAAAAATTAAGAGGATTAGAAAGATATTTTTAGGGATGTAGCAAGGTCAGAATACAAATTAGCAAAACTAGAGGTAAAGCATTTATGTACATACAAATTAACAGTATGTCCCACTTTTTTTTTTTTTTGAACGGCAGTATGTCCCACTTTTTGCTAGAAAGTTGTTGGAAAATGTCATACGACTTAAACTTTTTATTAAATATTTTATATGAGTTTTTGAAATTTATAAGATATTTGATTATTTATTTTGTAAAATATTTTGTATCCATAATATTATCCAAAGTTATTTCCCATTTTATGTTTAATTTTGTATTTTTAGCATTATTATTTTACAAAATATTTATCAGATACGTGTGTAATATGATATATTTGGTAAAATGTTAGAACTTTAGCATTATTCTATAAATTAATGATTGGTTTAGGAATATGCTATTTTAATAATTTTTTAATTTTTTTGACTAAAATTTTGGTTTGGAAATATGCTATTAGTTGGTCGTTTCACACACCAAATATAAACACTAAACTATATCAAATTTCTTAGAATAATAGTAAATTCAGGAATCGATCCACAGAGATAATTGTTAAATTGAACTAATTTAAATGTTAAATGTTAAATTTCTGAATTAATTTTGATAAAAAGATTAAGAGATATTATGACTAAACGAGAATTAAATGAAATTAAAAAAATTGAACTGACAATTAAAATTAGGATTTGAGATATTGATTTTTTGAAAAATCTTATGGCAAATAATTCATCACTAACCATATAAATAAGACTTAACATTGGTCATCAATTGCAATCTGGTTTGAACTATCCAATATTTCACAACTACAAGTTTGAAACATAGATCAAGAGAATGGTTGTGTTTAACGTACAGGGACGCGTTATATCAAGTAGCACGAGATGTTTGCTCTAAACTACGGCACCAATACGACCCGTCTTTCGTAGCAAGACTTGTCTCATACTTTGAACACAAATACAAAGAAAACTAATGTATGTAAAGTATTAAACAATCACAGAGAGTAAAATACTTGAAGAGATGAAAAAAAAAATATTATAAACTGCTAAAACATCCATACATTCATTCAAACAGTTTCACAATCAAAACTTAAGAAAAATCCCTTTACATGGTTAGGGTTTCATCAAAATTCTAAAATTGGAAGAAGAAGAAGCCACCAAATTCCTTTAGTTCAAACCCTAGCCTCTCTCTTCCTTTTCTCTGAAATATTTTCGAACCCGTAGTCAGCCCCTTTTTTTTCTTTTTATTCCCAGCAAAAAAGCCTAAAATTTTCATGCACGCAACCCTAGGTGGGTCACTCGAGCGGTGGTGGGCCACACGTGCGGTGGAGCTTGTCGGCACATGCAGTGAGGTGGAAGGCCGGGATTTTTCACTCCTCGCCCGGAGAATCTGTTTTCGCGCGCCTCTTTGCTTGAATTTACATGTTGCCTGCCAAATCTGTATAAGTGCACAAAACACATCATCTCCACCAAATAAACAATATTGAAAGACTAAAAATGTAACTTAAGTGACCTCAATACAGTACTTTTCGGCCTATATCAGTTATTTTCATAATTTTTTAATTGTTTGACTAAAATATATGGTGAAAAAAATTAGTATGTTTAAAATATTTTTTAGTTTTTTACAAAAAAAAATAAAAAATCAAAGATTTCTTCTTATTTTTAGTTATTTTTTTATTTTTTTTATAATTCTTTTAACTTTTTTGCTATTATAAGAATTTTCAAACTTACAAACAAAAGCTTATAAAAAAATTAGTGGGATTTGGGGAAAACTGTCTATGACTGAGTTTTTTGTTTTTTCTTTGAACAAATAAATATAGTTTGTTTTGTGGCCCATTTTTGTGTTTAGACTTGGTTTGTGTTTCGATTAAAAATTTATGTAGGAGTTTGTCGAGAAAAATGAAATAAAATTTACTTCTATTTTATTAAAAACAATTATTTTATAATTTTTTAATGAGTTAATTATCTAAAATCGTGTTTATAAATGTTATGGTAGTTTAGATCCTATTTAAGATTTTTCGAACCAATAAGTCCTATTTAGTAAAATTGAGAATATTATCAGTTTTTTTCAATTTTTAAAATTATAAACATTATTAATTTTGCATAGTAATATTTTAGATAATTGTTTCACTAACTAATGAAGAAAAAATAGAGCATGAGATTAAACGTTTTTACTCTTCTACCTATTAGTTTGATTTAATAGTTTTTTTCAATTGTAAAACTGAGAACATTATCAATTTTTTTCATTTTTAAATTTTTTTTTCCCAGTTTTGCACATCAATGTTCCATTATCATGCTCCTTTATAGACACAAATTTTTTAGTTTTACATAAAAAAAATAATTTAGTTTTTTCAATTTTTTCAAAAACAATTATTTTTTTTTTTTGCAAATAATTGTTTTTTAGTTTTTTTTTATTTGAAAATGGATATTTTAAAGTTTTGAAAATCAAAATAAAATGTCAAATCATCATGTTCCTTTATAGATAATCATAAATGATGAACAATCATTGTTTGAAATATAATTCTGACTATTAAAAATTTAATGGGATTTGAAGATTAAAAAAATCTTCATTAGGACTTAATAGAGTATAAATTCATAAATTATGACTTATGTATAAATATCTCATTTTTAATCTAAATTCATGATTTAAAAACAATTTTATTAAAACTTGATTTAGCTTGTCTCTAGATCTCAAAAGAGGAATGGACTATCCAAACTATGCTAATGGGCCAACTATTGGATTTCATTTTGATGATCTAATTGATTAATATTTTAAGCCCCTATATGCTAATCGTTTAAAAATTAAATTGATTTGATAATTTTAACTACGGTCCACACGATTTCATCACATTTGCTTTGAAGGAAAAAAAAAAAAAAGGCAATAAATATATTTTGAAATTCTGATAATTATTAATTTTGTATGGCCTTCTATGTGAAGCATCTACGGAAAAAAATTAGGTGAATTCGACAATTATATTTTTTTTCTTCATTTTATTGTATTTATTTTTAAAAAAGAAGACAAGTATGTTTTAGAAAATAAACTATCACTTTTTTAGAAACAATTGTAATATCTAATTTTTTTTCATTGATATTGTGAGGGGAGAGTTGCATTGGACTGTACGGCCGAGCAATGATGACGGCAGACTTGACGGGGTGTTCGGCGCCGAGCTAACCCTCACGACGGCGTGATCGTGGCTTCTGCAGTCGAGGAAATCGACCGATCAGGCGGCAACTGGTGTCGCCGGGCTGTCTTCTGCACGAGGAGAACGGAACTCAAGACTGCAGATGATGGTGCCGAGCTAGATGGTGCCCGGGATAGATTTGGGACGCGGTTAGCGTCGGTATGCGTTTAACCGGCCACAAGAGGAAGGCTGTATCCGTATGACCGAGGTGAATGATTGACCGGTTGGAGTCCGGCATGCCTCGCGACCGGTTGACCGACAAGAATCGAGCAGGTGTAGCTCGGCCGAGGTGGTCAGACCGCATGATCCCAAGGGACAGTACGGCGCTATGTAGCTCGGTTGAGTACGCGTAATGGATGTCATTCGCCAAGTGATAGGCCGGTCGTGGTGTCTCGCTCAAGGGAGCCAACTGGCCCAATGGTGTGAAGGAAAGGACAACTGCTCCACGAACGCCTCAATCTGTTAAGCGATTCGTATCGTTGGAGAAAGGACAAAACCTTTACACGCGTAAGGCAGTGAGAGGCGCACTACCACTGTCGAGGAAGGACAGCGAGAGGTAGTCTTGATGGCTTACTAAATTTGCCGACCTAGAAATAGGAAAGAGGCGAAGGTTCTGGTATCTGAACTTACTCTCACAAGCTCTCTCTCTCTCTCTCTTCTCTTTTCTTCCTCGTGGAACCGACTTGAGCGTCGGAGGGTTTTTCCAAGACACCACCGCCAGGCGACTCACCGCTTTTTGTGTTCTTGAACCAGCATTAGAGGCTTGAAGCAGCGTTCAAGGCGTCACGGAGAGCAAAGGATATTCGCCCGTACAATTGGCGGTCTGTGGGAATCATTTGATATTCAACCCTTGTTACGTAAGCTTCTTGACCATTTCCATGGCCAACAACGACGAAGTTCCGTCCGTCGTCGATGGTGTCACTCAGTATGTGCGAAGGAAGCAGGCCCCTAATGTTCCAACCATGGCGGATGAAACCACTTCGCGAGGCGCGCGACAAGCGTGGGAGGAGTTCAGATCGTTCACAGAGTCGAGGGTCGTCGGCAGGCGAGTCCGTGAGGCGCTGGAGCACAAACTCAAGGACCAAGAAGCCCTCATTCGCGGGATGGCGGCGGAGATGGAGCTTGAAGCGCCAAGTGAGGAAGGGTGTTCTTGGAGAGGCAACCTCGGTGGCGCACCCTCCCTCGTTCTAGCGATCGCCAGAGGAGGACTCATTCGATCTCCATCACGGGAACTATGGGGTGGAGGACTCGGGCAGCGAGAGGCAGGTCTGCACGCGGCAGACTTATCGCCTCACGCCCATCGACATCGCGATACTCAACCTCCGCCCGTTCGAGGATCTCAGGGCGTCTTTGGAGGAGAAGCGAAACCGTGAGGTTCAGAGGGTGCGGCGCTCGAGATTGAGTGCCCGATTCGTTCCGGCGAAGAAGTGATGATCTGCGGCACCGAAACCTGACCCAACTTGGTGGACAAAGAGTGGCGAGGCTTCTGACCCACGCCGTTGTCCCCGAGATTGAGGGCACCCACTCTTGGGATTCCACCACCAAAATTTACTTTGTCTGACGGAAAAGACGGATCCGTACATGCATGTGAGTCATTAAGCAAGTGATGGTCACACCGTGAACGATACCTTGATGTGTCTCATATTCCCAGCAAGCTTGGGAGAGCTGGGCTTGAAGTGGTTCGAAAGGCTCCCAGAGGGAAGTATCGAGGGGTGGCAGCAACTGGCGGAAGCCTTCGTCACCAGATTCAAGACTAATACTCGAACACCGAAGGAGGTAGACCATCTTCTGGGTGTCAAGATGGAGTCTGGGAGTTCACTGAAGGCATACAATGCAAAGTATTGGGAAACTTACAACGAAATTCTCGACTGTCTTACCAATCTGGGGATCACTCAATACAAGAGAGGTCTCCCCGGACATAGGGCTGCGAGACTCACTCGATGCATCGATTACGACCATGGAATCTTTGATGCGGCGAATCAACGAACACATTCGTAGAAGATGATGCCACCTCTGTGCGAGAAGGATAATCCGTCGCGGTGACGGAAAGATGTGAGGAAAGTTCATGCTTGGTGAGGCGGAGGAAAACCGCCCTAGTGGCCGACCAAAGATCGGCCGAGGGACCGCCAAAATGACAAAAGCAGAGGTCATGATAATGGCCGGGTTGGTGCACCAGCATGACGCGAGAGGATGCAAAGAGAAAAGCGAAAGGGGATCACCACAATCTTCAAAATTCCATCTACCGCATTTTGAGCGAGATTCATGAGGAGCCCTTTGTCCGCTAGCGGTAGGAAGCCAGCTTCAACTTCAATCAAAGTTTCGTTGCACCTTCCATGAAGAACGGGGGCTCCGGACAGAAGATTGCTTGCCGCTCAAACAGCATTTGGAGGAGTTGGTGGCGGCAGGGCATCTTGACCAATATATAGATGGGAGAGTCAAAGCCGCGCCGACTGGACAAACCGAGCCAAACGGAATGGCCGTCCTAGAGGCGCCCCCACAGGGTGTGATCAACGTCATCCACGGTATCATTGAACCATCAAGGGTCTGCGAGCTGAGGGGAATGATCAAGAAGGCCGAGCACATGAAGGAAGTGCTCTCAGTCCAACCTGCGGTAAAGAAGGGAAAAACCGAGGAGAAAGACATCCTTTCATTCTCTACCAAAGACTTGGAAAGGGTGCAGATGTCGCATAATGACGCCTTGGTGGTGACCCTTCGTGTCAAAGATTTCGATATTAAGAGAATACTAATTGACCAGGGGAGTTCAGTCGAAATAATGTATTATGACGCGTTCAAACAAATGAAGTTAGAAGACAAGAATTTGGCTCCTGCAACATCTCCTTTGGTCGGCTTCAACTCGCAACCAGAATGGCCGATCGGAAAGATTATCTTGCCGGTTAAGGCGGGATCGGTTGTGAAACAGGTAGAATTCTGGGTGCTCAAAGTGCCATCGACTTACAATTTGATTCTGGGCAGGGGTTGGCTGCACGCCATGCAAGCGGTTGCTTCAACTTTCCATCAAGTCATGCGCTTTCTGGCGCCCAACGAGCAAATAGAGGAAGTCTGGGGAGACCAGGTGATGGCCAAGCGATTGCCGTTGCGGTAAATGGCGGTGGCGGCCAAAGGGTTTATTCGGATGATAGAGGACTCGAGGAAAGGAGGTCCTTGAAGGCGTGAAGCGAAAGCCCGAGGAAAAGTCAGTCGAAGAATTGGTGGAGGTGCACATTGACGAAAACGATCCGACCAAGTTCTTCCTCAGGATCGTCTTTGTCGGCCGAAACGGTCGAACTATGTCAATTTCTTGGTTTCAACTTGGAGGCTTCGCATGGGCGCCTTTACGATATACTGGTGTCGACCCAAGCTTCATACGCCACCGGTTGAATGTCTTCCCCAATCTTGTGACGATCTGAAGCGCCGTTCAACACCATCTTTTGAAGCGGTGGCAGAAGAAGTGAAGAATCTGTTGGAAGCCGGGGCCATAGAAGAGGTGCAATACCCGCGGTGGATATCTAACACGGTAGTAGTTCCTAAGAAGAACGGCAAATGGCGAGTCTGCGTGGATTATAAGACTGTCAACCGCGCATGCCCAAAGGATAGCTTTCCTCTCCCACGAATTGACCAGCTGGTGGACTTAACCGCTGGCCATCAGAGGTTTAGCTTCTTGGATGCATATCGCGGTTATCATCAGATAGCCATGTACGAACCGGATAGGGAGATCACGTCCTTCACCACCCCCAGAGGCTTATATTGCTACAAGGTCATGTCGTTCGGACTGAAGAACGCCGGGGCAACCTTTCAGCGGATGGTGACAAAAATGTTCGCTCCTCTCTTGGGCCGAACTATGGAAGCCTATATCAACGATATGGTGGTGAAGAGTAAGGAGAAGTCTCAGCACCTCATGACCCTAGCGAAATGTTTGCCATACTCAGCGTCCTGACCGCCTCAAGCCTCTAAGTGCGCCTTTGGAGTTGGCAGGGAAATTCCTAGGTTTTTGGTCACAAGCAGGGAATTGAGGCCGACCGTCAAATCAAGGCAATCTGAGAATTGAACGCCCTAACTCCACGAAGGGCGTGCAACATCTTCTTGGGATGGCGGCATGTTGAAACAGTTATCGTGGGTCCTCGGATCATTGCAGCCCTTCTTCAAAACTTTGAAGTCCAAGTTCTTTTGGGATGAAGAGTGCGAGTGCTCTGGAGGACTTGAAAGCGTATCTCTCTTGACACCTATTTTGGTCACTCCTCGGCGAAGAGTTGTATCTCTACTTGGCGATCTCTCGGATGCGGTGAGCCTGTTTAGTCGTTGAGGGCATTGACACTGCCCATTTTCTATGTGAGCAAGACTACTTCGGTAAACGAGATATCTTCCTTGGAAAAATTGGCCTTAGCTCTCATGATGGCGTCGAGAAATTGGCGCTACTTTCATGCCCATACAATAGTGGTGTTAGCAGTTTCGCTCAAGGTGCTCTTGAAAAGCGGACTTTCTTGGGAGAATGCGAAATGGGCGTGGAGTTAGGCGATCGACATTTAGTTCGGACCACGCATGATCAAAGCTCAAGCCCTTGTAGATTTTGTGGCGAAATTTGCCCGAACGCATCTGTCTGTCCGGTTGATTTGGTTGATCGGATTTAGCACAACCGAGTTACGGCAACGAGATAAGTGATGGCTCATGGCGGAAGAAGAGCAGAGCTTGACCGAAATAGCAAGGGCCGACAACTCATCCAAGGAAGGTCCCAGCAAAGGCGTGCAAGGAGACCAGATTGAGCCTACGAGACTTGGAATTGAAGCTCGAGAATCCGTCGATTCTTTGGAAAGCTGTTTCTTGGCGAGATGTGGAAGTTGTTCGTCGATGGGGCGTCAATAGGCATGAAATTTGGAATTGTGCTAACCGCGGATGGTGATTATTGAGCAAGCAATTACGCTTCGGCTTCGACATCCAATAACGGTAGTATGAAGCCCTCCTCATGGTCTAAGGCGCTCGAGAATGAAGGTCCTGACCCTTATGGTGTCTGATGACTCAAAGGTGGTGGTCAATCAAGTCTCGGGAGTATGAGGCCAAAGATGAAAGAATGGCCAAGTACCGGTATTTGCGGCGAAGTCAAGAAGTTCGATGCCATCGAGTTGAAGCGGATCAAGTGAAGAAGCAAAGATACCGATGAATTGGTCGGTCTCGCTTCCACTCAGACAACCTTTCCCAACCCCTTGATGAGTGAATTTTTACCCCGGCCAAGCATTGAGGAACCAGAAGCAACCGAGGTACTCTGACCGACTTGGGACCTTCTGGATGGACCCCAACGTCGCCTTTTTGAAAGATCGAATTCTACCAGAAGAAAAGAAGGTGGCCCACAAGATCCGGGCAAAGTCAGAGCGGTTTTGGCTCTCACCTTCCGGAGCCTTGTACAAGAAATCTTTCACGGGGCCATATCTGAAGTGTGTCCACGCCTCTAAGGTGGAAGCTTTCCTCTATGAGGTCCATGAAGGCATCTGCGTGACCATCTAGGGGTAGGTCCTTAGCCTACCGAGCAATCTCATGAGGTTATTGGTGGCCATGCATGCGGTGACGCAAAAAATCGTTCACCGATGTGAAAAATGTCGAATTCGCTCACGGATCCACCAACCACCAGGATGCTCTCCTCACAAGTCCTTGGGCATTACGCACTCTGAGGGATTGGATATTGTTGGACCCCTCGGTCGCCGAGACGATCGTAAGTTTTCATCGCCGCCATCGATTATTTCACCAAGTGGGTGGAGGTAGAGCCAGCAGCAACTATTAAGGAGAAGGGCGTTAAGAAATTTGTATGGCAAATGTGATCACTCGCCCGGCGTACCAGGCGCTCATCTCGAGATAATGTCACTCAATAGGATGGGAAACTCTATCGAAGATTTTGCGAAGAGTTGAAGATTGAATTCTACAATGCAACGCCACCTATCCTCGGTCGAATGGTCAAGCGAGAGGCCTCAAACAAGACCATCTGGATGAAATTTGAAGAAGCGGTGGAGAAGGCAAAGGAAAGTGGGTTGAAGAGCTTCCTAATGTGCTATGGGCATACCGCACTACGCTTAAGGCCGGAAACACCGTTCGCTTTGGCTTATGGTATGGAGGCCGTCATCCCATTAGAGATTGGCATGCCAACCATCCGCTCAGAAAGTTTCCAACCAGACTTGAACAATGAGACCGTGGCACTAGAGTTGGACCTTGCTGAAGAAAGACGAGAGCGCGCATTGATCCACATAGCGGCCTATCAGCAGGAACTGTCCAAAAAATACAACAAGGCAGTGTACCCAAGGCTATTCAAGATTTGGGGATTGGGTCCTCAGGAAGGTGCTTGGCAACACAGTGATCCCTGGCGAAGGCAAGCTCGGCGCAAATTGGGAAGGACCATACAAGGTGGTTGGTCTTGCTGGCAAGGGGGCATACCATCTGGAAGACTTAGATGGCAAGGCTGTCCCCAGACCATGGAATGCAGCAAACCTTAAGGTCTTTTACTTTTGAAATGTAATTTGTTTATGTTCCTTAGCTTTTTTTGACATCTAGCCCTTTGGCATGTGATGTAAGAGATGTCAATGTTTTTATAATGAAAGTTAGTCTCTTTTTGTTTGGTATTACATTTGTCCGATGATATCACAAGACACAAAAGGCAATTATGGGTGCTAGGGGCAGAAGCAGGCACGAAGGTGTGATTGTTTTCCTCGGAATAGGGCAGACCGCACAAGCGATTCGCGTATGGAACAATGCGCATTAGGGCGTGGTTTTGCTTCCGATGGGGATGTTGGCGGGATGACAAAACTAACTAAAACATTGGTGTTTTGCCCAATGTAGGAGCCAAGCTGATTTTGCTCGGCCCATCCAGCATATTGGTGGATTGTCCAAAATGGGAAACGAGCTGACTTTGCTCGATGGAATTGACAATGTTGGTAAATTATCAGGCAATTGAGCAGAAATGAACTTTGCTTTCGGCGAAAGAAATATTGGCGAAAAGAAAAAAGGCGGGCTAGTTTTTGCTCGATCGACTAAGTGTTACCAATAGAACAAAGTAGGCGAATTTTGCTCGGCCAAGTGCAAAATATCATTTTATTTGGAAATGCAAGGAATTGCAAGGTTACTTGAAGGACAACTGTTTGCGCGGTTCAGCTGACTTGCCAGTTTCATAACTTGAAGCAAGAAAAACACACACCATTAAAGCAGAAGTGACATTGAACGAGCAAAAAGTTGCAAATTTCATTGATAAAGGTTTAATACATAAGGAGAGGCCTTGCCCGGTTACATGCAAAAAGAAAAGAAGAAAACAAAAACAAGGTGAGCAAATGTAAAGGGAAATCCTCAGTCAAGATCAAGACTTTGTTCGGTTTCTCCAACGGCCACCTCGGCGTTTATGGGCGATTGCTCGGGCGGGTTCTCCTCGGCTTCGGCGTCAGTGCCATCCACTGCGACAACCTCCCGATCAATCATTTCATCTTCGGCATTGGGGGATGCGTCGGATGGAGTTTGCTCGGTCGGGTTCTCGGTGACAATCTGCTCAGTCTGCTTCTGGGCGGCGGCTTCTTCCTCAGCCTCCTTCCTCGCCTCTGCAATGAGTCGGTTTTGGGTGGCGTTGGCATAGGCCTGCATGTAGTCCGGGATATGCGTGGCAGGGGGATGAAGGAACATGTCAGAGTCACGACCAAGGCCAATTTTCTCCACGGCGGCTTTCCAGCCGCACTGGAAAAAGATGTCCTTGGTCGCCCGGACTTGACGCTCATATGTTTTCTCCCCTTCGGCGTAACCCCGGTCTTCCGCACCTTCCACGGCCTTTTCCTTCTCGGCCTTATGAGCATCGCGCAGTTCGCGAGCTTCGGCGAATGCGCCTTGGCCTTCTTCTCGGCCTTTTTTATCCTCGTCGGCGGTCGAGCTTACGCGCGATTCGTCTCGCTCGTCCTTGACAACCACTTGCTCGGCCTTGAGCATGTCTATCTCGCCCTTAGCACTTTGTTTTTCGGTGATGGCGTCTCGGAGGCTCTGAAACGGCAACCATCCTTCGTGTGCGAGATAGTTCTTTTGTGCGGCCTGCAAACACATAACAGATCATTAGCATCCCGAAGCCGAGCCAAAAACCGAACACATAGTTGAAGAAAAAAATGTTGAACTTACCAACACAATTGACTTTGCAGCCGAGCGGAGGACCTTGAGGTCCGACAGCTCGTCATGATGCTTCATGTCGGCTGGAAGGATTAGCCCCTTGGTCATGTTGAAACCAAGGGTATAGTCCTTATCAGCGTAGACCGAGTCATCAGGCGAAACTGGTCGGCCTTTGTAGTGAATCTCGGGCGCCCAGACCGGGGGGGTGGGCGGGGCCTTGCCCTTGGATTTGTGGGCGAGTTGTTGTTCGGCCTGGTCGCCGAGCTCGTTGGAAGCCAGCTCGGTGGAATCTTCGTCCACGAGGCTCTGGCCGGCTTTATCCTTCCTTGCCCTTTTCTTGGGCCGACCAGCTTGTTGTTCGCTGGCGAGGGCTAGCACGGCTTCTGTTTGCCCGGCGGGGCTAGAGGATGTTCCCCCGGTTGCCTCTGGAGGCTGGGATTCCCCTTCATCTCCAGTAATCATTGCCTTGATCGCCCTTATCTTCGCCATTTCTTGCTCGGCGGTTGTTGGAACTAGTCTGATCGGTGGCAGAGTTGGATCGGGTTCTGGGGATGGCGCACGCAGAAAGTCAGTGACTTTGCTTTTGCGCGGTGCTTGGTAACGGTATGTTTGTTCGAAACCGAGCTGCACCGATGCTACTCTCTCCTCGGCTGGGTGTCGAAGTAGAGCTCGGATGGCCTCCTGATTGGCGTACTAATAGCCCGCTGCAAGGTTCTTATCTGCAAAAAAAAGACAAGTGTCAGACCTGTGCAAAATAGCAATAAAGAAATGCAGTGAAGAAATATCTGATCGGTAGGGCTCCTCATCATTACTACCTGTTTTTTCCCTATCCTTGACCCGGTATGGGTGCCTCTAGGTCTTCGTAACGACCGGACACCCACAAGAAGTCATCATCGTTTGTCTCTTTGTCCGGGTTGCCTTCGACGAGCTTTGCTCGGCCCTTTTTGATTTTGAGGTACCAGCAAAGCCCGCTCTTATTTCTACTTAAACTGTATTAGTGGAAAATCTCAAAGTAGAGGTTAAGGCCGAGCCTCCTGATTCGGCGACCCCGTTTATTATCTTGTAAGTGTTGTTAGAGACTTGGCTCGGGCAAAGCTTTGTTTGCCTCAAAAACTCGCAGATCAAGGGTTGCACGGGGAAGCGCAGCCCTCCTTCAACAATTGATACGACCGTGAAGGGGCACCGGTCTAAGTCCCCCCATGGCATATCTCCCTTCTTGGCGAGCTCTAAGATCACGTCGTCAGGGATGTTATACTCCTCTCTAAATTCCGCCATGGCACCGGGTGAACTAACCTTATAGCGGTATTTCCCTATCTATTGTATCTCGGTCTTATTTGCTATATGGTATCTCGGTCAAAAATGTGTAGTGGCTGCTCGGACTTTGAGCTCCACCAACAATAATTCTGGATTGGACGGTCCTACTTGTTCTGCATATTGAAAAATAAGTCCAAGGGTTAGCACGGCATATATTGCGCGGCCTCTATTGGAAATAGCTCAGAAAGGTTCTAGGTGTTTGACCGGCCTTCCACCTACCTCGGCCCATCAGGATGGTTGATTTAGCCTTCTTTTTTGGTGCTGGTTTTTACTCGATCTAGGAGTTTTTGATCGGTTCGGTTCTAATAGAGGTTTTAGCTCGGTCAAGCTCGGATCAAGGTATTGGCTTATGATTTTAGGCCTTTAGCTCGGTTAAACCTATCTGCCGATCTAAGGTGTATATAGCTCGGTTGTGACCTCATACGAAGCCACAAACAATTTTTGCTCGGTGTAAATCCTTCCATCGGATTTAAATGAGCCATTTGCTCGGTCTAACCCAGTATTCATCTCATTCATCCAGTTCTTCCTAGTTCTTGGTTCGTTCGTTCTACCTAAGGAAAGGCAGGGGCACGAAGGCCCCATCCAATCCTCCAGTTTCAAGTTGGCCTAGGGTGCGTGAAAAGAAGCGAAAAACAACAAAAACCAACACGCAAAGAACAATGGTGCAAGAAGATGAAGAACTGGAAAATGGAAATGGAAAATACAGAGATGGGTAGTGTGGCTTACCGGTGGCGGAAGCTAGGGTGGATGCAACCTCGAGAAACGTCTGACCTTCCAAAGGCTGAAATGGAGGATCAATCGCGAGAGATGGAGATGGGAACTTCGAGGCGATAATGGCGAGGGGCTAGGGTTTTGGAGCTCGATAGAAAATGAAAGGTGAAGGGTTTAGACCCTTGAATGGGGGATTTATTGATGGAGGAAAAAGACCAAGCGGCGCGACGTTTGAATTCTGTCGCGTCTTGAAACGGTGGTACCGACCAATGGCGTAATGACGCGTGGCTTGAAAATCTGTTGTCGATGCGTGCGTCTGACCTTTGATGGGACTGCAGAGCTATTGATCGGCTAATTGAGATAGCTCGGCGACAGAAGTGACCCTGATTGAGATAGCTCGGCGGTAGAAGCATCCCTAATTGAGATTGATCGGCGACTGAAATGGCCCCAATTGTGCTATAGAGCGGAGGTAGGCATTCCTTATTTAAGTCTGGCCTGGCGATGGTGCGGTTCAACCTTAGCTCAGACACGGTAGTAAACCCAATCACGATAGCTCGGATGGGTTTAAGGGGCAATTGTGAGGGGAGATTTGCATTGGACTGTATGGTCGAGCAATGATGACGGCAGACTTGACGGGGTGTTCGGCGTCGAGCTAACCCTCACGACGGCGATCGTGGCCAGCTTACTGTCGAGAAATCGACGGTCGGCGGCAATGGCGTCATTTGTACGCCGCGAGGAACGGAACTCAAGCTGCAGATGATGGTCGAAGCTAGATGGTGCCGGGATAGATTTGGGACAGCGGTTAAGCGTCGGTATCGTTCTTAAGCCACAAGAGGAAGGTATGTCTGTATGAGGTGAATGATTGGCCGGTTGGGGCGGCATGCCTCATGACCGGTTGACCGACAAGAATCGGCGAGTGTAGCTCGGCCGGACCGCATGATCCCGTAATGGATGTCATCCGCCAAGTGATAGCGGGTTATGGTGTCTCGGTCAAGGAGCCACAGGCCAATGGTGTGAAGGAAAGGACAATTGCTCCTGACGCCTCAATACCGTTAAGCGATTCGACATCGTTGGTGAAAGGACAAAACCTTTACAGCGTAAAGGCGGTGAGGCAAGCCTTGCTACTGTCGAGGAAGGACGGCAGAGGTAGTCTTGTAGCGACCTTGAAATTGCATGTGACCTAGAAATAGGGAAAGAGACGAAGGTTACAAGTATGCGAACTTACTCTCACAAGCTCTCTCTCTCTCTTCTCACTGTCTTCTTCCTCTGTGAACTGACTTGAGTGTCGGAGGGTTTCAAGACACCACCGTAGGCGACTCACCGTTTTCGTGTTGCGAGAGGCAGCCAGATTACTAGAGGCAGCGTTCAAGGCATACGGAGAGCAAAGGATATTTCGCCCTCGTACAGATATGGGCCTTAAAAAATGAACAAATTAAATCGTCAAATGCAACCTATGTTGAACCCTACGAACTCAAACAATTATCTCAAATTAAAAAGTAAAATTTAGACAACCCCAATCCTTATCAGTATTGTTGGATGTCTTGGTTGTGTCATTAGAATATGGTGGGTGGTGATATAGGTGGATGAAAAAGAAACCGAACATTGAACATACGGATATAGAGGGTGTGGATTGGGTACAATATTAGGAAGAAAATATATATTAGAAAAAAATTAGTGAAACATTCATCTTCAACTTTATGTAATAAGAGAGGTTTAAGATAGTTTATTTTTATTAGTTATGGTCTCTCAATGAAAATTTCCAGTGATCATACTAAAGAAATTTTGTCAGGGTCAAATATTGTTGGGTTGAAATTTTTCTGAGTCAAATTTTTTTTATGAAAATATTGAAAGACCTTAACTACTATGAAAATATTGTATGTTAGTTATCTTATAAAATTTTAATATCAGGAATCTTAAAAAAATTCTCCAAAATATTATTGTTATTATTTTTATTTTTTGATCGGTAAATGTTAGTTGTTAGTCGTTAGATTAACATCTATAGGAGAAAATCTTCTCACCTTTAGCAAAGCACCTAAATGCTTGCACTCCCTTATTGTTAGTTTTTTATTTATAATTAATTATTAAAAAAATAATGAAGGTGAATAATATCTTACATTGTGCTCTGATTATGTAAAATAATGAAAAAATTCAATGACATATATGCCTCCATTAAAGCATAGGAGAAAGAGGGTGGGATTTTAATTATGTGATTAGTTATCGAGAAGCCTTTGTATGGAGGTAAAGTTTTAAAACACAAATTTTTAGTGAGAAAAAAAAACCCTCCAAATTTTCATGTTAGATTATGAAGTTTTTGTAGATAAAGATGTAATTTTCCGTTTTCTATTTTTGATAACAGCAAATAAAAAACATTAAAGATACCTAAAAATCAAAAATCAAAATTTTTAAGAAAAAAATTAACTTGAAAGTGTTTTTTAAAAAATGGTCTGTTTTCGGAAGTCTTTCCAAATTAATTTTATAAATAATTTGTCAAACAAGTTTTGTATTTTTTTTTTCTTCTCTTTTTAAGAACATAAAAGCAAAAATAATACCAAATGTAAATAATTATCACTTACGCTGGGTTTAGTTGAGGGATTTGGGGAGCGATTTGGAAAAGAAAAGGGAAAATGTATGTGAAATTAGATAAAATATAGGTAAGTTTTATTTATATTAGACCTAGTTTTCCTATTTCCCTTTTCAAATCCATCCCCAAATCTCGTAACCAAATACAGAATTAGAGATGGTCACGGAATGGATTTTTATCGGATTTGTTAATAACAGGCCCTGCTATGGGAGGAGTTTTTTTTTTCCTTACCCTTGCACATCGGGCATTCGAACCTACCGCATTCACCTGACTAAGGCCAAGTTTGGCATCCTCAGAAAAATCTAAAAAGACAAAAAGTCACTATTCTATTTAAGTCACATCATCTTATTTAAGTCACATCATCTCTCTAATACATTACTTTAAACCCAACCCAAATCTAACTCATATTTCATAAAAAGTCAAAAGTGCACTTATTTAATCTTTCCAAACTTGAAAGTAAACCAAAACTTGTTACATGCATTGTTCACCCGACTAAGCAAGATTTCAAAAAGTGAGTCTTGATTCACGGTAATGATTGTGGTGGTGTAGTTATAATTGTGGGTGTAAAAGTCGTGTAACATTTGTAATAACTAAAATCATAAATTTTTTATTTTTCATATAATTTGAAAAAACTTACCTAACACAAATAATTTTTTTTAGAATCACATTTATTAGGGTTTAAAATAGATATTGATCAATTTTTGTTAGTTTTTAAATATGATCCAATATATTTTATATTTTTAAATCACTATAAAAGAAGCTTTTTATATTTTATTTCAATAGTTAATGACTTTATATGTCATAAATCCATATTGTACCTCTTATTTTTATTTATTTTTTGAAAATAATTGATCTTAAATGTCTACAAAATTATTTTTTGACTAATATCTGAACTAACTAAATAAAAATATTTACAATTATTAAATGAAATGATTATAAAACAAAAATTGAGATATAAACAAAAAATATTTTTGAGCTCTTGAATATTGCAAAATATGTATAATGTATATCTTATAAGCTTCTTTTTTTTTAAAAGAAAGTTATTCAAAATATTGTAAATGTATGTAGCAGACATTACTGATCTTTACAAACCATTACAATACCGCGATAAATGTTACATGTGTAAATTTTGTCACACCACGAAAGTTTATGTAACAGATAATACCTACCGCCACAACTATTACGTAATATCACTTTTTGAAACATTGCGACTAAAGTAAACCAAAACTTGTTACATACATTGTTGCGTTCCTGTGAGGTAGATGAACTGACAAGAATAGGAATGCAAGTAAGAGTAAGAAAATGGGTTTATTTCTAGTCAGGTACAGAGATAAATAACAAAGGGAGTAAGAAGTAGGACATAGAGGGAGAGGGAGAAGGAGAGGGAGAGTTGTAACCGTCTTTATTGAGAAAAGGAAAAGTCTCAAAACAGCTACTAACGTTTACAGGTTATTATTATGAAAAATGCTGCAAGTCTAAATTCCTTATTAAATAAATAATTAAATATTTTATATAAGTGTAAGATTCACAAAATTACAGACTTTATACTTATGTAAGATATTTAATTATTTATTTAATAAAAAATTTGATATCTCTAATGTTGCCCTATTATTATTATGAGATTTTGAGACTTGATTTATCATAAATAGTTTTTAGACTTCTAATAACAAGACGAAAGGTACCAAAACTTCTGGGATTGTAATTTTTTTATCTATTATTTATATATAGGTGGGTCTCGGATCGGATGAAGCATCCTCTGCCCCCACCTTGACCTTCTTTCAGGTGGCCAAAAAAAACACCCGCTCTCGTCCCATTTCTTCAACGGATCAGGTAAAATCTGCCACGTTTACATCGGGTAAGGGTGGATTCCCATGGGGCGGTAACCATTCCACTTTTATGTTTAGATGAAATGGGGAACTAGATTAAGGGTTATTTTGGGTATAATTTATTTTTTGGACTTTTTTTTTTTTTTAATTTATTGTTAAAAGACGTATAAAAAATAAAATAAAATAGAGAAATGATATAATAGAAATAAACCAATAAGTAATTTATTTAGAGTTTACCCAAACTAAGCCCAATAACTAAACTAATAAAATTATTTTAAACAAGAGGATTGCTATTTATCATAAATTCATTATTTTTTGTCACTTATTGGATCCAGACAATAAATCGTTAAATGTCATGTTCGTGTACACATTTAAAACTCATTATATCATGATAATAATAACTGAATGCATACAACAATATCAAACATATCCCGTAATAAATATTATTCTCCTTTAATGACCCACATGTTTAATCTACACTCAATTACCAAAGATACCCTAAAGCCATGGTTGATTTGTTAAGCAAGATAAGTTATCCTAAAATTACAAACCCAAGATAACTTATTCGGAAGAGAATATTTTTAAACAAAATTGTTATACCTAGACAAGCTATCCCAGAATTGGGGATGCTGATGCGCGGGCTGTGCAACAGCAACTCCTGTGTAGCGAAATAAGTTCATTTCGAGACCTATTTCGATAATCTGAACCGTTTATATTTTAAAATACATCAAGTACAACATGCTTGTAAAAAATTAAGTTAATCGAATATCGTTTACTCATTCATCCACTCATATTTGTATTCATTTTAATATTTTAAATCACAATTATTTTTATTATTTTGTAGATACAAATATGAGTGGATGAATGGGTAAGCGATATCCGATTAATTTGATTTTCTGACATTTTGTACTTAATGTATTCTAAAATATGAGCAGTTTACATTATTGAAATGGGTCCCAAAATAAATCCATTTATTTGCATAGCGATTCTTCTTTGTCTTGCTTCTGTAACGACATTGCCAATTCTAACTATCCACCCTTCTTCTTTAACAAAATAATTTTGCATATAAAAATGTTTTGGAGCTCTAATTTATGAGCTCTAATGTGCATGTGGAGCCCATTTGATGTGATGTTTTGGCCTTGTTTCTTTTTTTTTTTTTTTGTTTTTGGCAAATTACTTGAAAGTCCTATATAAAAGAGGAGAAGTCTGTGTAGTCCCATAACCTTTTATATACTTTCAAAAGTCTCCTACGTATTTATCTCTGTGTATTCGGTGTTCTCCATTTCTTTCTCTTCCTTTTCAGTGATTGGCAGCTATGCCTTCTTCTCTTTCTTTTTCTAACATATAATCACCGGTGACCAATGACCACCATTGATTGGGGTTCATCGGCACCGATTCCTTACTTCGCACTTATTGACAACGAATGTGTTAGAAAAATAATACCAAACTATATGGAAAATATAATTTTAAAATGTGTACACGGTTTTTGGGCAAAATCAAAACTAAAATAAATCGACATAATAACGTAACAAAATTTACGGTTAGGGGTGGGTGTGGGTCGGTTGCGGCCACGGAATCTCCAATCCGCCATCTGTCCGCCAAATTGGCGAATTGGAGAAAATCAATCTGCATCCGCCAATCCGGCGGATGTGGATTAGCGGATTGGTGGTTTGGCGGATGGATGAGAATCGGTTTGGCGGTTTAAGATGTTATAAATTTTCAACATAATTCAACTTGTGCATTTCCTTAAAAAAGCGAAAAAAGAAAGTATTACCGTCAATGACTTCAAAAACTATTGCAATCACTGTATGTCTCATCTAAAAAAAGACAGTTTGAAACTTTAGAATATCACAATCACTGCATGACTCATCCACATATTACAATCACAACATGATTCATCCACATAAAGTATTACAATCTGTGGTTTTTAAAATATAATAACAATTCAAACCACTAAAACCATGAACAGGGCAGTAGTAGAAATTGTATGTCTCTGTATTGTTACATCTCTGTATGTTTTTGAAAACAAAAACCAACCAGTATATATCATATTTTCTATTTATTATTTTTAGAGTTAAATTTAAAAACCAAAAAATATAGATAAATAATACGTTTATTTTTTTCAATTCAAAAAATATATTCAAGTTGAAAACTTTTTTCAGCGAATATTTAAACTCCTTTTTAATTGAAAGCATAAACAAAATATTTAAACAAATTGAAAATATAAAGTCTTATAAATTATTAGGAGTGCTCGCGGTTTGGCGGTTCGTTCTGACCAAAAAGCTCAAATCCGCCATCCGTCCGCCAAATTGGCGGATTGGAAAATCAATCCGAATCAATCCGCTCGTCATCACGCATCCATCCAAAATCGGCGGATCGGTTCGGTTTAATCGATTTTAGCGGATCGGTATATCCATGCTCACCCTACTTACGGTACATAAATAGATAAAACTTGATCGAGTCGAGTGTGTGACATTCTTTCCTTAAAACAGATTCGTCATCCCACGGTGCTCAAGATTCAATGAATGACTATCTCCTAAGATACAATGATCAATGTCTTGCACTAGCAACACTACTATTGCAAGCCTAGCGAACTTAAGTGCATGCACTCTCTTTATATAAAAATTAGACTCCGAAAAATATGAAGAATAAACGCAAAGATGAAGAAGAAATGATGATTTCTCTATCCAAATTGAAGTGAGGGAGATGGGATTTATAAATTTCTCTGTGACACTTCGGAAAGGTTGTGACCTTTCAAAATGACACACTTTTCTATCTCAAGAGATACAATCATTGGAGTAAATTTTAATTCAAATTTTCTAACAATCTCCCACATGAATGAAATTTACGAAAAAAAACATGCAACAACATGCTAGACAAAGAGAGAGTTCATTAAGGAAGTACTCTGCATTGGGATATGTAGCTTTTGACTTTGAATTTTTCCTAGTGAAAGCCTATCAGGCTTACTAGTTAACCAGTGGACGTGATGCCTCAAACTATTTAGCCGTTTATGTAAATCAAGACAATAGAGTTGTTCCTTAGGAGTTAATAAAACCATTTTTGCTTTTACTCCAACTTTGTCCTATATAAAGAATTGAGATTCTTTGTGGACCTATTATTGAAACCGTTACTTTGGTAAAATCCTTCACACATCCCCACATTTTAAGCATTCTAAGGAAACTTAATTTCTCTTGTTGATGAATAATTACACAAAAATATTAATACACCCTCACAATTTTGAGGTAAAGCTTGAACTCAATAACAAAATGTAAATTGCTTTATGAATATAATTACAATACTAATTTTGTCTAAAATACAATTAGACTTCATAACTTACTTTTGCAGTACAAAGAAAAAATAGCTAATACCGGTGGTAGCCACAACAATTTGTCAAATAACATTTTTTTAGCCATGCATTATTTATTTTTGTTTACTGCAATCCTTAATTCCAATCTCAATATGGAATATAAATATCGCCGTATAAATACATTTAAATTTTATTTGTCTTATCTAGTATTTCTGACTACGTCGACAATTACCAAAGCATTCTTCACCCATGAAATATTTAACTCATATAATATTTCATTACGGAGTTATCGGTCACCACACCAATTTCAGTTATTATTTCAAAAAATAGTTAGAATTCCTCTTATGTCAAATCACATAAGTTCACATTTTTATCAACACTTTGATAAATAATTAACATTCATTTATAATACACCACATACCAAATCGATATATCAATTAATGACATCATATCACAAAGAATTGTAAACATTAATTATCAACTCTATAACATATGTATGCATGAACACAAATAATTAAAATTTTTAGCACTGAAAACTAGTCAAAACTGTTAAAAACAGTTTCTAAAAACAATTCTAGAACTGAAAATCAGAAAACAAATTTAAACAAAAATTTCCAGAACTGGAAATATAGAAAAATAATTTAAATTTCAGAACTGGAAAAATCAGAAAAATAAACTGTTCAAAACCAGTTTAACAATTAAAATCATAATCTAATTTTAAAAAACACATTCTTGAAAACATCCACAAAATATTTTTCAAAAATTTGTGCCTTTCATTAAAAATAACTTGAGACAACGACTTATAAACAAACATACATAATTGAAATTCTAACAATTATAAAATTTAAATACATAATACACATCAAATAAAGAAGAATCAAATTAATTCTATGACGAATATAGTAAGCCCATTATAAAGAGTTCAATTCTAAAGAAAAATATGGCATTTACATGATGTATACTCTTCTAAAAAAAATTTAGAAGCACCCAATTTAGGATCACCATATATTTATCAAAGCAGGCAGAAGAATATCATAATTTGTTTAACTACCCTTAATGGATATAAGTAAGAAAAAGGCACAACAGTACTATTATAAATGTCAAGAAATTCTGAAAAAATGACAAACATCCTTTCAAATGAAAATAGGTTCTGTATTTATAATAGATGTTCTTCATACTACATCATCATCATCATGACAGACACCACCAAGTGCCTTTGAGAAAATCAATGAATGATAAAAACAATTAAACACATCAATGAACAATAAATAAATATAAAAATTGATAAGTCAATTTTCTGTAAATCTCTAAAAACCATCATCCAATGGATTATACCAACTAAGAAAATCAATCCACAAAGTATGATTAATCCAAATATGTATATTCGATATCGAAAAGTATAATCATAATCACCCACCCAAATTGGTAAGTCTCCATTATTCTCCACCAATCAAAATGAAAATTTCATTCACTAAAACAAACTTCCACCGATGGCATAAGAAGTAAATACACAAGCCTATTTATTCAACACTAGTAGGTATGAAAGAAACTTGCAACCTTTGGTTTGGTGCAATTTCGACACAAAACTTAAAGACGTGTATCATGGCAAATAAGCACCATTAAAGTATAACAATTACACACGTACACTCAGTTTAATCATAAAATATTCTAATACTAAATCAGAAATCAATAATATAAATTTGTAGTATCTAGAAAAATCACAAAAGAAAAAATTACCAAAACCAAATAGATATAAATTTGTAATTTGTAATTATTCATATGAAGGCAAGATTTTGCTTTTACAAAGACGAGCAAGAAGATTCTCAAACCAGTAAAATAAATCTATTGACTTAATATTTGACAACAAAATCAATCACTTACCAGAAACAATAGTTTTTTCCCTGATACAAAAAATCATATTCAGAAAAACACATTCAATTTCTCAAAATCTGAATAACTCCAAATTTGTTTTGTTGTGTCTAAACAATTATGTATGGTATACAAACCTTTCAATAATAATTAGATCCTGTTTAATAACAGTTTCAATTCTGTTTAATCAAACAGTTTTGATCGTATAAAATAATATGAAATCTATATAATATAATTGCACAGTATAATTACCCAAACACATACAATAACAAATAATTATATTTTCCCAAAAAATCATAAACAGGATCGAATCTGTTTTAAAATTGTTAGAAAAATAATACTAAACTATATGGAAAATATAATTTTAAAATATATATGACTTTTGAACAAAACCAAAACTAAAATAAATCGACATAATAATATAACAAAACTTACGGTACATAAATAGATAAAACTTGATCGAGTCGAGTGTGTGACACTCTTTCCATAAGACAGATTCGTTCTCCCACTGGTGCTCAGGATTCAATGGACGTCTATCTTCCAGAATACAATGATCAATGTCTTGCACTAGCGATACTACTATTGCAAGCCTAGCGAACTTTAGGCATGCACTCTCTTTATAGAAAAATTAGACTTTGGAAAATATGAAGAATAAGCATAAAGATGAAGAAAAAATGATGACTTCTATCCAAATTAAAGTAAGGAGATGAGATTTATAGATTCTTAGTGACTCTTTAGAAAAGTTGTGACCTTCAAAAGGACACACTTTTCCATCTCAAGAGACACAATCATTGGAGTAAATTTTAATTCAAATTTTCCAACAGAATGAAACAAGTTTCCGACGAAGAAGATGAGTAGATCTACTCAAATCTTATGTATCTATATAAGATTTGAGTAGATCTACTTGAGATCTGACTAAATCTTAACAAAAAATAGTTGTAAGAGTACAATTTTCTCTATATATCTGTTTCTCTTTTGATCTTTTAATTTTTTTACATTTTTTCTGCTACACACTTCTATTTTCGTATTTTAATGGAGAGAATTTTCAAATTCTGAACAAATTGTTTTTGAGTTTTAGTTACAGGTGGCGAAAACTGTAAAATTTTACAATTTTAGTTTTTTTGATGCTGAAATGAATCATTCTTTAAAATTGTAAAATTTTGCAGTTTCATAACATTTTTTAAAACTATAAAATTTTGCAGTTTCATAACATGTTTTTCAGTTTGATTAATAAGGATAAATATTTAATAGAATCATACTTTGAAACTGTAACATTTTACAGTTTCAAAACTTGCATTTCAGTTTGATCAATATTGGAGATTATTTGCTTAAAACCTACAAAAATTGAAAAATAATTTATATTCTTTCTATTATTGTTGTTTGTTGTTGTTATGTTTTTTTTTCTTCTTTCAAGTTATCAATATTTAGTGCATTTTGTTATGTTTTTTCACTTTAATTTATCTTTATTCTTTTTCATTTTTGGCAATATTTTGGGCATTAGGTGAGTATCAAGCGATTTTCTTGATATCCAGCAAACATTCTAGACATTCTGATGACTTCCGGTGACGTTCAGAACACTCTAGCGATACTCCGGCGAATTTCTGATGATATTCCGGCGACTTCCCAATGATGTTAAATATTACGCAAGTCTCCGTTGTTGTTTTGTGAAGTCTGGCGGTAGTGAGATATAGCAGCGTTTTTGAAAAAAAATTTAAGAAAAATAGGATTTTTTTGGTAACAATTAAAAATATATAGAACTAATTGGTGTAAGTGTTTTGTTTTGAAACTAGATAGATTTTGAGCTTTGTGTATGAGACTTATCAGTAAATTACCTTTTTTTTTTTTTTAACTTTCCACCTCACTAGAGCTCAAGAGCTCTAATTTTTAGGATGTATCATTGTTGTTTCATATATCTATACTATTATATATGTGAGCACATGGCTGTGGCTTGTAGTGTGGTGGCTTCTCTTTCTACGTGACAAATTTTCTTATCCTAAAATAAAAAATATTATTTAAAAGGCGTGAGTAAGATTTGAATCTATGACCTTACCATTTAAACAATATAAATATAATGATATTAGTTTCTTTATTATTTATTTTTATACTTATTTAAATTGCACACATGTTGCATGTGTCACTCACTAGTTATTATATATGTGAGCATCTATTTAGTGTCTTGAAACTTTTTTTTCTCTTTTATGTTAAGTATCCAGTTTTTATATTTGTAAAAAGAAGAAAAAAATAAAATAAAGAAGGATGTGACTTGAACTTAAGACTATAAAGTTGATAAACTAAACTCTTATCATTTGAATTACATATATTATATAACTAATATTTTATTTATTTATTTAACTTGTACACATTATGTGGGCGTTTGAGAAGTGGGTTTTTTTTAGGTTTTTTTTGTTGTAGGTTATTATTGGAGATATTTTTTTTCGTGTTTAAGAATATAGTTGGGTTTTTTTTGTGATTGGATGTGATGTTTATGAGAGAAAAAGTGAAATGATTATGGAATTTGATATGATATTTTGTTTAGATTTATTTATTTTTTTTGTTTTGTAAAATATTTGTCTTGTAATGAAATTTTTTTAAAAACCAAAAAGCCAGTTGCCAAACACCGCCTATGTTTGTCAACAGTTAATTTATTTTATTTTTTTGGGTGTACGCCAACAGCTATTTATAAATGCAAGTTGCATACGCCATGATTGATTAATGGCGGGGACCAACCAACTTAGGTAATAAATGAGATTGAAAGAGGTAGGTGGGGCTGAATAAACTTTCAAATTGTATGGTGGTGTGTGGGAAGATTTTTTTTTGGGTTTTTTTTATTTTTCTATTAAAAGACAAAGTTTTTCAAAATTTAAAAAATATAAATTTAAATAAAATATCACATTTAATAAAAAAAAACTATCTATCTTCTCAAATATCAAAAAATTTTTTTCTAATAATATCTTACAATTAAAAAATTTACATAAAACTCACGTTCCAAAATTATTGTTGTTCTCCTGTGTGTAGTTTGTTTTGGTTATTGGGTCATCTGGGTTTGTATCTCATCTATGTTTTAGAATCGTGAGAGAGAGATAGATGGCGATATTCTTAGCAATGATGGTGGATGGTTTTGGGGACTGCGTGACTACGCTTTGGGGTCTCCACGAGCGTCGTTTCGGTGCCATTTTAGAAGCGGTGAACTCTGCTGCGATGGCTCTCACCACCGCTCTTGCCTTCTGCTTTTTGTCTCTCCACCACCGCTCATTACCTATACCTTTCCTTTGATTATTTATTTTGCACCTTCAATTCAATTGTACTCTCTCTCTCTGTGAAATCTTTGTAACACCACATCGATGTTTGACATTAATGTTTATTACTACTACTACTACTGTTGCCTATTTAAACTCTTTTATTCTTGCTCTCCATTGCTATTTGCAAGTTAGTACAAGAAAAATTATTGAATGGTATTTGCTATTTGCTCTCCATTCTCTCTCTCTCTCTGGGGAATCAGATCTGATCTGGACTATAAACAACCCAATGGGTTGTTTGGAAATTCCACCTCTCCCTCAAGACTCAAGAGCAGCTTCCCCCCATAAGAACAGCCATTGTTCACTGCTGCAATGTCTGTTGCCGGAGACAGAAACGCCTAATGAGAACCACCACCACTACCGACGTAGAGGAGAGAGGAGGATCACGCTGTCGCTGGGGCGGAGCCCATTTCACATCTAACTCATCATTCAGATCCACCGCTCATATGATCAACAATTTTTTTTTCCCAATACCTTCAAAAGCATGGTGAGTTGGAACTTGGGTTAGATATTAATTGTATGCACATATATGTTAACCAGAAAAACAGTAATGTTAGATATTATGAAAAATCTTTCATAAAAATAATCGTGAAAGTTTTATGATCTTTAGATTGCACTTAAAATAAAAGCAATACATACTAATCAAGGTAATTCAAGGTTTATAAATTTTTTGATCGTTTTAATAAAAATTTTCGTGATCACTAACTTTTCTAAGAAAAATACCTGCTTGAAGGATAAAAAATATTTGTTTGTTTTGGGAATTTTCACAGTTTGGTTTAGGAAGGCTTTCTAGTTTCATGGTTAAAACTCAGTTACACTACTATTCCATTTTCCGCATCACATAGTCAAAGATAAAAGGATAAATTATGATTCATCAAAGTCACCAAACAAAAATCATGCTTAAAAACATTTATAAACATTTTAACGAAGCTAAAGAAGGGAAAGAAATCATGTAGCACGGAAAAAATTTGAAACCTCCGCTTCTATTTGCATCAATAGAAAGTTTTATTCACAAGTCAAAATTACAGTTTCAGGTACAATGACATCCTCAGCTTGCTATGCTAAATGATCAATTAGATTCATGACAGAACATTTGATAGCTTGACCAATATTTATTTCATCAGATAAATAATATCTTACAGACTATGAGGTTCTTCTTCTGCAGTACCACCTGTTCCATTTTTTGTCTGTGTCTATCTTCTCAATGCGCAAGCATGCAAGAGCTTTAGTGCATGACTGCACAATTTTTCAACAGAATTGAAGAACTTGCAACTACAATCTATTATGCCATCACAAGGCCAAGCAGTAACTTTGTGTTCTGTAAAAGATTGCCCAGTCTTTTGAATTTTGTATTCAAAGACCAACCCTCTTTGATCAAAGTTCTCATTAATGACATCAATAGTTTGAGCTTTTGACTTCTTGTATTCATTTTCAAATATGTGAAAACTGGATACTGTTTAAATTTCCCTTGCATGCTTCACCAAAGAGCCATAGCCAGGATCATCTTCATCAGTGTCATCATCATATTCAGAATCTGTTGTATCATCATCACTGCTAGTAGCTACCGACCTTCAGAGAAAGAAGAAACCATTAAATCACCTAAGAGTCTAACGTGCTGAATAACAAAATAATCAATCCTCAAGCTACAGACTAGCAGACTATGGAAAAACAGGCTTACATCTTTATCTCCACAACTTTTTTATTTTTTCTGAAAAAAAGGTACCAAGTATAAACCCACAACAGATGAAATTGCTTTTCATTATTTGACAAATTCTCTGTGTGTGTCAATTTCCGACCACACTGCCAAACTAGTACTTAGTTGGAAACGCAGGCGAGAATAGATTAAGCGAGCGACACCTTGAAAAAGAAGAGATTCCGGCGGTGGTTCGTCCACCCCCGGGCACCCCGATGGCCAAGTCAGTTATCTTACAAAAATAACAAAAGTGCTTAATTTACTTATTCAAAATACAAAAAGCGTACCTTAGACCAATGAGGGTGCCTCTCTTTTATAGCCAACACAATCCTAGTTCCAATAGAAGCCTAGCTTCAATGAACTTAGGATTACTGCTAATCTTGGACTCCCAGTAAGACTAGGACTCTCTAAAGTCTTATCTTTACCCAAACTAAAGTCCTCTCCCATTCTAGGACTCTCGTCCCTTATCTGCTTATCCGGATTAGATATCTTGAAGATAACCTCGATCTGGCGAGATCATTTGACGTCATGACCGGACACGGGCACCACGGTTGGCACTCGGTGACACCTCGGCCACATGTCGTCATCCAAAATTTATGTCCCCCTGCCCCTAAATTCTATTACCTCGGCATCTTGAGGTGATGGAACCTATACCTCTTTGAACCCATGTCGTCGGCTATCTTGCCTTATCTTTTCTTTTCGAGGTTGCCATACATCGGCTTCCATATGATAAACTCTTACGCATGTTTGCACCAATGCCTTTAAAACCACTAACCAAATCCATTCAAATTCATTGGTGAGATTGCTCGTTCTTGAGGTTTTGCTTCATTAAATCAAGAACTCCAAGAGTTTTATCGCGTGTGGTATCGCGTATAATATTTCAGCCGTTCATACGCCGTCCTTCTCTTCTTGGCAAGCCGTGCCATCAAGTCGCATCACTTTCGTGTGTGTGTCTGTCGTCGAGCATGTCGTCCTAGGCACATTGATGGTATTTTGCCGCCACTCTCCACGTTTGATCAAAATCAATTCTCTCTCTTCGTCCTTTCACTTTTTCCACCATCATCTTCGTGCAAACTCTCTCTCTCTCTCTCTAATTTGCCATTTATTTCAAGCCTTCAAGCTCTGCAACCACTCTCATTCTTCTCCTTCGGTGAAGCTTTCACTGATCTTTTCCGATTGCAACCGTCACTTAACTCTGGCGTAATCAACACCGGCTTCACTCCCCTGGTAAGCTACTGTTCCTCCTGGTTTCAGTTCTTGATTTACTTCGAACTCTGTCATATTTGCGAACTTGCTCATGTCTTTGATCATTTAATCTGTACCTCGATTTCCACCATGTGATCATGTTTACTTTGATTACATTTTTGCCCAATCCTTTCTTGAATACTCACATTGCTTACATATCTGTTGATTTTTGCCACTGTTTTTGGCTTCACACACCTGCACAAGCTTTACCACTGTTTTCTTGATGATTCATCACTGTTCTTGACTCTGAACCGCATTCCTGTTTTTTTCTGTGTTTTTTTTTTTTTCCAAATTCTTGCCTTCAATCCTTGTTTGCCAAGACCTAGGTTTGGGATTTGCCTATAGAACTTACGAACCTTAGGAAGAACTGGCACAAATTCATAGATCATACAAATTCTTACCATAGTACATATTTAGGTTTTAGTGAGGTACTTGAGACCCTATAAAACACTTCCTTAGAATCCAATACTCTTCCCTAAGCGATATCATGGATATATGGAAGCATAGGGTGAATACCCCCACCAAATTGGAATATTTCGGTGGAGTTTTCCTCCAGTAAGCGTCTATTTGAGGTTGGTGGGGAGGATGACTCCATCATGCCTACAATCGATTCTATGCCCTTCCTTGTTGTAGCTTTCATAGAGTGTGGACTTAAGCTCCCACTTGACATCCTTTTCAGAAATCCTTCATTACTCTAAATTGAACCCAATGTTGCTTGCCATCAACTCTTATCGAGTTATCAATGGTATAATAGCCTTAGTCAAACAAGAGAATGCTAGGATAACTTTAGTCGATATCGATGTTGCTCGCCATGTGTGGCCTTAAATTAGAAAAAAAGCTACATCTACTACCTTAAGCAGGGTCCACTGAATACAAAATTATTACCGACCTCCCGAGACTCCAACAAGGGAGTGGGGCGATTACTTCATTGTCTTGGAGGCGGGAGTTCGCTCCGGATGAGGACCTCCACCTCTACCTACTTAGCGAATAGTTTTCATAGAGGGTAATGGTAAGAGCCAAGTGTTTATACCTACTTGTTTTCAAAGTCTTTAATAGTTTGCTCTTTTATTCATTCTAACGTTTGTTTTCCATCGGCTTTTCCCCGGTAGGCAAAGGATTTTCGCAAGTCCTTTTTCTGAGCCAAGGCTTGAAAAAAGGTATGAACTACCGATTCTGGCGGAGAGCCCTTCTTGCTCAACTTCATCCGACTTACAAGTCGGTTCTTCGAGCATTAGAAGAAAGAAGAAGCAAGTCTCCGTCGCCACTACACCTCAAACAACTTCATCATCTCGGCGATTAGGGATCAACCTCTGATCCTAAGCTACCATCAACCGGCTCCATATCGATCCTTCCTCTCCAGCCGAAGAAGGCCGAGCTGCAATTCTTCTTTGAGATGGGCATAAATTGTATAAAGTATCTTTTGGCGGCATCCCTACCAGATTGGCCAACCGGCTCCATCTCGGCCTCGACCAAAGCCAAAACAAAAAAATGAAGAAGGTTGACCAAAGCAGCGGTGACTCAGTTGACATTGAGGACACCTCGCTAATTTCAAAATTGGCGAGAATGGGAAGGCGCCTCCGTCCCAAGAAGAGGCCAGAAGGCGAACCATCTCAATCAACTCGGTCTAAGAGGCCGAGGTCAGTCGATGATACCTTCGGGTTCTTTGAAGTCTGACTCCTTGGGCTTCTCAATCAAAATAGAGGACATGTCGATCGGAAGCGGCAGTGGCAAATCAACGTGCGTCGGCGTTGCCTTACAATAGCCTTGCTCCTTCTGAAGATCTTGATCGTATTTGAGATGGCGAGTATGAAAACTTCGCTTTGATCTGCTGACATTAGTTCAAGTAAGTTCCTTACACTTGGTATTTTTCTTTCTATTCTTCCATACTTTTAGAACTTCTACTAACTTTTGTTTTGTCCTTTTTTCTTTCGGTGATCAGTAGCCAACTTTTTCTCAATGTAAGCTTTTGAAATGAGGAAAGAGTTGTCGACAAGATCGAGAGGTCTCTGGTTTTGCGAAGACTTTAAAAAGACCGAGGAAAGATGAAGACCTTGTTAGATCGGTGAGGCGACCATTAAAACTAAAGATGAGGTGAAGAAAAAAGCAGATCTGCGAGAGGCCATTAAGAAGGTTCTTGAGGCCCAAAAGAAAGAAGTAGAAGAAAAGATGGTCGAGGCCCAAAAGAACTTCAGGATGCCTTGGCCACAAAGAGGTCGAGATCAAGGCTGATGAGAGGGCATATCTTTGAGGCGGCCGATGTCAGGAGGACTACAAAAAGCAAGTGAAGCGGGCATGCAACAAGGGTTTCACTCTTGATTGGATGTTGCCCTCAACTTGATGTCGAGGACTCCCCCTTCAAGAATCCGACATCCTCCCTTCCATTCCCCTACTTCAAGCCAATCGAAGGCGATTACGAGTCGAGGATGAAGCTTTAGTGAGGAAGAAAAGGATCTTTGTTGGGGCCAAGTCCCTACTCAGAATGAGCAAGTCGTGGACTTGTCTCGGGATGTGGAGGGTGAGGTCTCTAAAGATGCCTCCTCTTAGAAGACAAACTACGAGTCTTGATTGTCAAGAAGAGCACGGATCAAACTTTTCGAGATTGATCTTTGAACTTCATGTTGAGAAATTGGCTTGAGAAGTCTTCCCAAGTCTTATGGGAATAAGACCCAACCCATAACGCAAGAGTAGTTTTATTTTGATGTTTCTTTTTTATTTCTTGTACCTTGTACTCTGTTTATGTTAAACTTTTAGGTGGTAAGCGTGCCTTCTTTTGTCTGTAAATACCACTTCATTTCTTTTGAATGCTTTCGTATGTGTTTCTTTCTTTAATACCTCTATATTTTGAATAATTTGCATGTCTTCTACATACACCTTAAGCATGCAATCTTCTCAAAGGTGACATATCTAGGTTATACAAACCAACGCTTTTATCTCGGCAAGTACACAAGTACTTATTTAGTTATAACCTTGGCTTAACTTGTAAATTTTTCTAAAAAATTTCAACAAGTGTTTTAAACCAATCTTCCTTTGAGACAACCTCGGTTTAACTTCAACTTGTAAATTTTTCTCAAATTTCAACAAGTGTTAAACATGACCTCGATTTAATTTCAACTTGTAAATTTTTCTCAAATTTCAACAAGTGTTAAACATGACCTCGGTTTAATGTCAACTTGTAAATTTTTCTCAAATTTCAACAAGTGTTAAACCAATCTTCAAGCATCAATTTCGGTCCTAGCCCTCACTTGAATGTGAACCTAAGTTCCACTTGGGTTCTCATTTAAGGCTGAGGCTTTGACCTTATTGCGAGGTCGATTCAAATAAAGACCTTGGCCTTTTGTTAATCGATTGATCGTACTTAGTTCAATCTGAGTTTGATTCTGCCAATATGACCAGCGCAGGTTATCCCAACTTAGTTCAACTCTATTATATGCAAGTAAAAGTTCTGCTACGCTATATAATAAGTCTAAGTTATTAGTTATGTTTAAGCAGAAATATAAGCTAACAGTTCAACGCTATTATATGCAAGTAAAAGTTCTACGCTATATAATAAGTCTAAGTTATTTGTCATGTTTAGCTTAGAAATATAGTCAACTTAGTTCAACTTTATTATATGCAAGTAAAAGTTCTACTACGCCATATAATAACTCTAAGTTATTCATCATGTTTAAGCTTAGAAACATCGTCAAAATATCAGGTCAATCACATTATACAAGTTTAAAGATCAAGCTAAAATTTATCATACGCTAATAACAAGATAAAAAGAAATATTTAGAAAGCGAGAAAATCTAGTGGTAGAAAAACTTTTAGATTGCAACTATTCTAGGGTCTTGGCAATTCTTTGCCTTCACAGTCCTCAGCCGATATGCCCTATTGCCTAAGATCGAGATGATTCTATAGGGTCCCCAATTCAGGCCAAGCTTGCCCTCTCTAGGATCCTTCTTGTTAAGCGACCTTTCTCGGGCGAGGTCACCAACTTGGAACTCTCATGGGTTCACCTTTTTATTATAAGCCTTGACAAGGCTTCTTTGGTATGCCTCGGTTGAATTCGCTTTCTCCTTCTCTCTTCTAGCGAGATCCGGATCTCGGGCTATAAATACATCATTAGTTCCATTCTCTACTACAGGTTACGATCCCTAGGATCTTGAGCCTCGAAGAAGAATGGCCTTTTGTGCCATAAGCCATGGCAAATGGGGATTCTCCAGTTGATCTTCTCGGCATAGTCCGATATGCCCAAAGTACACTTGCCAGTTTATCTACCCACTTCCTCTTTCCTGCTTGTTGCCTCTTCTTAATCGCATTAAAGATGACTTTGTTGGATATACCTTGTCCATTGCTTTGAGAAAACTTGGGGTGGAAAAATAATTCTCGATTTTCAACTTTCCACAGAAGCTCTTGATTGGCTTACTATCAAGCTGTGTGCCATTGCCGGCTATTATTGCACTCCGGCTTCCAAACGTGGTGATGATGTTCTTCCGTATGAAGTTCTTCACATCAACATCCCGAATCTTGGCAAGGGTTCAACCTCTACCCTTAGGGAAGTAATTTGTTGCTACCGGTAGTACTTCCTTTGTCCGATTCTTGGCGGTTTTCCAACAAGATCCATGCCTCGGTGGGCAAATGGCCAAAATTTGACAACCTTGGGTTCAAGTCTGCTGTTGGTTGGTGTATCAAGGGTGCAAACCTTTGGCACTTCTTACACTTCTTGACATAGGTTTCAGTATCTTTCTGCATATAGAGCCACCAATACCCCTGTGTAATGGCCCTATGAGCAAGTGACCTGCCCGTGGCTTCCACATACTCCTTCATGTATTTACGTCTGAAAGTCTTCAACTTTGCGGGATGCACACACCTCGAAGGGTCGATAAAGGATCTTCTGTAGAGATGGCCTTCTATTTGTCAAATTGAATCTTGAGACTTGATGCGATCTTGTGCGCTTCTTTATGGTCGTGCAGCAATTTTGTTTCTTTAAGGAATGCTACTATTGTATCCATCTAACTTGGTCCCATCTCTATACACATTGCTTCACGCTTTGTGCTCGGTGGTTCTATGCTTGGACGACAAGTAGTTAACCATTATTGTTCTTGCCTCACCGGGTTTCATTGCACTAGCAGGTTGGCGAGCATTGGCATGGCTGTTGTCATCTCGGCTTACCTGTTGTAATTGACAATTTTGAAATAAGGCTACCTGTCTGCCTACTTCTTTTGCGTAGACCGACATCCGTGCATCTCGAGTTGCAAATTTCCCTGTTGCCTGATTGACTATAAGCTGGGAGTCACAAAAGACTATTACCTCGTCGGCTTCCATGGCTGCTGCCAGCTTTAGTCCAGCGATCAGCGCTTTATACTCTGCTTCATTGTTTGAGGCCTTAAACTCCAAATGAATGGATTGTTCCAGTATCTGCCCATCTGGCGATACTAGTACTACTCCTGCCCCCGCTTCTTGTCGGTTTGAACTCCCATCCACAAACAACCGGAAGGAGTCGCCGATGTAAATACTGCAAGGCCTGAGTTTCTCTTTGTTCCTTTGCTCTATTGTCCCCTGTTGGGTTTTTTCTTGCTCACCTAGACATCGCACACCTTGGCTCAACGGAGCCCGATGTGTTATGGAACCTGGTGTGAACTCGACCACGAAGTCGGCCAAAACTTGGCCTTTGATTCTTTGTTCTAGTGCGAATTCCAAGTCATATTGGCCTAGGGCCCTTTGCCCATCTGGTTATTCCTTTGTCATATCTCTTTCTTTGCAACAAGGACTTCAAGGGTGTTGATTAACACTACAATTTTGTGGGCATGAAAGTAATGATTGATTTCTTGGAAGCCATTACTAAAGCCGGTGTTAACATCTCTAAGGGTAGATATCTGGTCTTTGCATGCAAGGTTTTTACTTACGTAGTAAGACCCTTTGTTCTCCATTTTCTTCGATTACCCTTTGCACTTCTTGCATGTTAAAGCGCAAGTACAAAACGGCTCCTCTCCAATCTTGGATTTAAGAAGCTGGGCTGTGGCCAAATATTTCCTTAAGTCGGTCAAGGTGGCCGCGTTAAATGGGTTCATAAGAAGTCTGTGGCTTTCTTTACTAATTTGAAGAAGGCTTACATTTATCGAACTTCTCCTTATGAATCTGTTTAGAAATCTTGGTAGTTCTAGTCAACATTGCACTTGTTTTTGATGTTGGGCTCTTGATTCTAAGATAGCCTTGATCTAATTTGGGCTTGCCTCAATGCCCTACGGTTATCAAATATCCTAAGAACTTACTAGGCCCAACTCCAAATGCACACTTTGATGCATTGAGTCGGAGCCGATATGTTTTAAGGATGTCAAAAACTGCCTTTAGGTCGGCCAGATGTCCTTCAGGTTCCTTGGTCTTCACGACCATGTCATCGATGTAAACTTCCACTGTTCTGCCAATTAGATGTCTGAACATCTTGGTTACCAATCTCTAGTAAGTTGCTCCTGCATTTTTCAACCCAAAAGGCATCATTCTATAGCAGTATAGCCCTTTTGGGGTGATGAATGCAGTCTTTTCCTCATTTGGCGGGTACATAGCTATCCTGTAAGCATCCAGGAAACTCATCCTTTCATGCCCTGAAGTGGCATCCACCAGTTGGTCAATCTTGGGTAATGGGAAGCTGTCTTTGGGACAAGCCTTGTTGACTCTTGAAGTCCACAGACCCTCCGGTTCTCATTCTTTTCTTCACAACAAAGTATTTGATAGCCATGTCGGTAACTTACCTCCGAATGGCTCTGGCTTCCAGTCATCCCTTCTTCTTCTCTTTGCCTCAGCGTCGTCGGCGTCGGCCTACGGCTCGTTGGATTCTGAGTTTGGTGACTTGTCCACATTTAGTCTGTGGCAAGTGACCTCGGGGTCAATGCGGGCATCTCGTAAAGCATCGGGCAAACACCTCAATGTTTGTTCTCAAAAGCGCCTCCGAGTTCTTTTCTTCTTCCTCGGCCAAGCCAGTGAGAAGAATAAGCGTTCTTCGATCCACTTCTTTGGATAAGGACTTTCTTGAGGCTTCCTCGCTCTTCTCAGTGGCTCTTTCGGCGTCCTCCAAGACTTCCATGTCTTCATCCTCAACCTCTGCTGGTTTTGCTTCCCGTATGGTGTAGGTAGATTTTATTGCTACCATGAAGCAATTCTTTGCCTGGACTTGATCCGTTCTAACCTCCTCTATCCTATGCTCTGTTAGGAATCGCAGCAGCTGGTGCAATGTTGAGGGAACAGCCCCCATTGCATGCAGTTATGGTCTTCCCGGAATTGCATTGTAAGGGAAGGGGGTGTCAATTATGGTGAACTCTGTTTTCACCCTCTTGGTGCCAGCCTGCACCTCTAAGCTTGCTGCTCCTAGGAGCCATGTCGGCGTTCCATTGAACCCAACCATTGGGCCGTTGGATTGTTCCAAGTCATCTTGGTGAAGGCCAAGTTCCTTGTTTTGACATACATGATGTCATAAGTACGCCTGGTTGACTAAGATCGCTTCACTTGTCACTCTCTAATCTAGAGGATATTACCAAGGCATCGTTGTGTGGATCTTTGCACCATCTCAGGTCTTCCTCGATAAGGACACCCTTGGTCCTTGCCTCCTTACTTTGCCCTAGGTCTCTTTTTCCCGACTGATATACATATTCTGGTGTTTTACCTTTTAGGTTTCCCTCTTTCTCGATTCTTATTTACCTTTGAGTGGATCACATTGATCACTCGAGGTCACTTTACTGTGGTTGTGGTCTTTGGTGGGGTGGTCTTTGTTGGTGCTGAGGCGATCTTGCTGCTCTTCCTTATTACAGCTTCATCTACCATGTCCCTTAAGTGGCCTGTCTTACTAGGTCTTCGGATGTGTCTTGAGGGCTCTACACCTGAGTCGGATGTCGGCTTCATTATAGTAAGCCGGTGCTTGTCGAGGCTTCTTCCATAAACTTGCAGTACCCTTGCTAGTGCTTTCTGTAGTAGGGCGATTCTGGATTTTCTCCAAGACTTTATGTAGGAATTGAATCTGGTTGTATTGCTGAGTAGCCCTTAATCGATTTACGGTTTATTCTTGCCACTATCACCTCGGCCTCGCTTGGTGATTGTTTTTCTTCTCTGGTTTCGGCGCCTTTGTTCGGCGTATCCTCGACCCTAGCGATTGTTTTTTGCCAATGATTTTGAGCGGACAATTATCTTTTAAGTAGTTGTTAAATAATCTGACCGCCGTCTCTTGGTTGCATTACGGTATCGATTGAATACCTCATAGTACCTTTTGGCATAGGCCCTCGGGCTTCGTCCTCGCCAATTTTGAGCCATCAGGCATCCACCCTTAATAGGCGTAGTTTGTTCGTCGCGAACACGGCCACAAACATCTCGGCGAGCCTTCTAGTTTTCACAGTTCTTTTGACAACTTGTGAAACGGTCGATGTAATTTCTCGAAGGATGAGGAACACCTTGCAAAACAGCGGCTCGTTCGGTGTATAATGCCATCGAGTTAAGGTATAAGCAGGCGTGAAAGTTGGGGTTAAACTTCCGTCGTGAATCTGGAATCTTGGCATGCTAAAACTCGTTAGGGCTTGAATTTGTCAATTCTATCGAGAATGGCGTTCTCGGCTTGGCAGGGAGGTTACCTCGGCATCTCTTTTCCTCCTCTGTAGGTAATCCCTTAGGTCCTCTTTAGTCGAGCAGGGCTTGGCTATCTCCTAATTTGACCTTTTAGGTGTACTACTCTCGGCTTCATTGTGAGCCCTCTTTGACCTTTCTCTCCATTAGTTCACGTCAAAGCACAACTCACGCCTTTGAACATGTCGATGTGTTTGGGGTGCCTTCCTTAGTGCGATGTGTCCTTGAGATTCTTCCTTCTCGACTCTCCTCGCCGACCTCCCTTGAAGGTCGGTGAGAGTGTTTTCACTTTTGGTGTCTGGGGGCTAAGGGAATATTTTCTACCCATCTTGTGGGCATCTTTCTTGGCAGCTGGAATGGGTTGTATCTTATACTTGAGGCAGTGGTGAATAGCGTTGTTACGCATCATGAAATTGTGACGACCGTTTAAGTCGCAATTTGTTCGCCATTCCTTTACCTCACCATCCCTCGTAGGTATCTATCATTCTATACACGAAGGTCATTCTCGTTGTAATACCGCTTTGGTCGTTTTCTTTAATGCGTCGCCTTCTAGCCGACATCCTTTCCTCCGTGATTACGATCACGAGTCGCCGTTGTAGTTGTCTTCTTTGGCGTCAAGGTCAGCGGGTTTCCCTCCCAATAAGTGTCATCCCCAATCTTCTCTTTACGTAAATCGTTGGCCATCTATTCTCCTTTCTTTCCTGACGGCGCCAAATTATGTGTGTTAATTTCGACCACCTTTGCCAAACTAGTACTTAGTTGGAAACCGGCAAAATAGATTAAGCGAACGACCTAGCAGAAAGAAAGATTGACGGTGATTCATCCACTGGGGCACTCAGATGGTCCGTCGATTATCTCTCAAAGATAGCAAAAGTACTTAATTCACTTATTGGAATACAAAAAGCGTGCCTTAGACCCATGGGAGTGCCTCTCTTTTATAGCCAACACAATCCTAGCCCCAATAGAAGCCTAGCTTCAATGGACTTAGGATTCTTGCTAATCTTGGACTCGGTGGGACTAGGATAAACTCTCTAAGAGTCTTATCTTTACCCAAGCTGAAGTCCTCTCCCATTCTAGGACTCTCGTCCTTATCTAGCTTATCTGATTTACGATATCTTTGGAGATAACCTCGGCCTAGCGAGATCATTTAGGCGTCATGACCGGGACACGTGGCACCTTGGTGGCACTCTGGTGACACCTCGACCACGTGTCGTCATTCAAAATTTATGTCCCCACATTCCCCAACATAACACATGTTTGACAAACACTCTTTTAGATATTTTTGTTTGGCGACCATCTATTTAAGCGTAAAAATAAAAAGTCAATAAAAAATTAAAAAGTCAACAAACTATACAAAAAGTTAACAAACCATACAAAAAGTCAAATACTCTTTTTCTCTCTATTTTTTGCACTTTTTCATAAAAAATAAAAAGTTATTCTAAATATACTAATTTTTAACCTCATATTTTGGTTAAAAAATTAAAAATTACTCAAATAGCTTATTCGAAAAGGAGACTTCAAGTCACATATCTTGTTTGCTATACATCATTAGAACATTCATAACAAATAGGTACAAACTAAACCGACAAAGATATAGATAGCTTAGCATAATTTCTCATAATAGAACATCGGGCATAGACATAAATGGTGAAAAGGCCATATAACGAGATTTGACATTGATACTTCAAACTATTAGCATTTCAAAGTTCTTTTTCCCCGATAAGTGGAATCTTAAATGCAAAATTGGGCTGAATAGCTTCTTGAAAGATTTTTGAATTGCAGCTAGTATGAAAACAAGTTGGCCTATATTTTTTATTCTTTAATTTGCGTAGTCATTCTTTTATTACGATGTCATCCAAAAGGTGCGACAAATTCACAGTAAGTGTTCACATTTCAGGAATAGGACTATGTAATAAAAGCAAGGAACTTTTTTAACTCTTGTGCATACACCGGACATTCTACTCCATCTACATCTAGGAACAATAATGCCCTATGGGCTAGGGGGTTGAGGTTAGGTACAACATTAAAAGCGCCTCGGGTTCACGGGGCTATCATGGTCTGGCGAGGTCAAAAGGCGCCTTGATTCTTTCGAAAGGCCTTTTGGTGCTCTTGGTTCCACTTGAACCTAAGCGTCTCTCTTTAACAAAAAATTTGAAGGCAGATCTTTACAAGTCTTTGGGATAAACCTCCAAATATAAGACATCTTCCCAAGGAACTTTTTTAACTCTTGAGAATGTGAGGGAGGCATTGCTCTGATAGATTTAACCTTGTCTTTATTTGCCTCGATACCATGCCTATGTATAAAAAACCTGAGAAATTTCTTGGCTGTCACCCCGAAAGCACATTTGAGATTTTAAATTTCTGGCACCTCTTGAATACTTTCTCAAGTTCTTGGAGATGGTCCTCTTCTTTATTGGATTTCACCACTAGATCATCAACATAATCTTCCACCTCATGATAGATCATGTCATGAAAGATTGTAATCATAACCCTTTGGCAAGTTGCTCACGGCATTCTTGAGAGAAAGGCATATTTGTATAGAAGAAGATTTCAAGAGGTGTTCTGGCGGTTTTTTCTGCGTCCTTTTGACCATCTTAATTTGATTGTATCCTTTGAATCCATCCATGCATGAGAAAATCGGTGTGTCTTGAGGTGGCGTCCATAAGAGTGTCGATGTGAGGTAGAAGAATTCATCATTTGGGCAAGATTTGTTCAAATCTCAAAAGTCTACATACTCGATTTGTAATTTTCTTCTTTACTAGCACTATGTTTGCCAACCACGTAGGGTATTGGTAGGATGAAACTGTCTATTGAAGTTTTAATCTCCTCCTTAATTTTTCTTTGAGATCTGGATGATATTTTCTAGAAACTTGCTTGATCGGTTTGCAGTTTAGAAACACATCAAGATAATGGGAGACTAGGTCAAGATCTAGTCCTGGCATTTTGTCACGAGCCAAACCACCCCCTATAGGTTTAACATAAATGGGCGATAATCCTTGGATTACCAAAGCCCTTCCTATATAATCAAAATAATCTGGGCTTGCGGACGCAATAAACAAAACACCAATAGTCCAACGAGCTGTGCATCTATATGAACAAATAATCACATGCAAAAGTGTTAATTTACCCACTTACATTACATAACATATAACACAATATCTTATACAAAAAGCAGATATGCGGGTCAAAATGTATAACATAGCAGAAAGCTTGCTAATGGCCTTCGGGCCTAGCCCCCAACTTCGGAGGCACCCAAAACACTTGGTAGGCTTCAAAAGCGGTGGCTCGGTGAAAACCCTCCTAAACTTGCCCTCGAGCGGCTCACCTATAAATATATATATAAAAAGCAGTGAGCTAGAGCCCGGTGAATAACATTAAAGTAAAGGGTTAGTGAGCAATTCCAAATATATCATATCAAGTAAAACAAATCATAACACAATCATCTATATACCTCATATCGAACATAACATAGCGGTACATCTCATAGAACATATTACATATCATCTTCCGAGCTAGAGTAATGGGTTTGGGATATCGATTAAACACATATCACCATAATGAAGTGGCTAACGAGATCTCATATTCACATTTATGTCATGGACCGCATTTACATACCGTCCCCATGACTTGGGACTATCTATGGATGCCATAGTAGATTTCAAACATGGGACATTAGTTCCGTAAACAATATCATTTAAATCATAACATATCATAACTCATTTGGAACATAATTCATATCAACATATTTTTAGAAATGTTACTCACGGTGGGCTTCGAAATGGTTATTAGGTCTTTGAGTCTTAGCAAACAAACATAAATGTACATAACACAAAACATGTCTAATTATTACTCATTCATGTGGCCATACATGGCTTAGCTTTCTCACTTTAATTTCTCATTCATTCCATGCTACATAACTTGTTCATATTGCCCATATATTCGGATTCAACACATATTTTCTAATTCACTTACTTATGTTATTTCTTAGCTTATTAATCTTTAACGGCTCATAAATCATGCCTAAGAATGCCCATAAAGAGATGGAAGTGAAGATATGTACTTAAAACATCTTTTGAAAACATGCTAAAAAATAAGTTGGTGGCTAGAGCCGACTTTTCTTAGCTAGAGAACCCCGAGAAGGAAAAAGCAATTTCGCTCGAGCCGACTCCATGAAGTTCAAAATTTTGTTTCGTAATGTTGGCTCGAGCCACAACTTCTTCGCTCGAGCCAGCTTGTAAATTCTGGGCACCAAGCTTAACAAAATGGCTTCCAAACAACTCCAAAACTTGGGGTCTTGCATGATTTGATCAAACACATAAAATAGCTTTGAAAACTTCAATACAAGACCCTTAAAACATCTTTTATTCAAAAACTCATCAATTCTTGAAAGGTTTGAACCAAAACTTCTTTATGCAACATTTTTCAACTCTTCCATGGTTTTCATAACATGCAAATGGTGATCAACAAACTCATGAATTAAAACCATGGACATGATTAAAGCTCACATGCATGCAAGGACTTTAAAACTCAAACTCAAAATGATAAAGTCAAAGATGATCTACCATGAATACACATGAAAAAATCTACATGTTCAAAGACCCATTTCTTGCGCTCTCATGAAAGTAGCTTAAAAGCAGATAAAATCATGATGCATGGAGGAATAACTACAGAAATTAGACATAGAATCCTTACCCAAGGCTTTAATTTCAGAAATGTGAGATGAATTTTCCTAGTTTTCTTCTTCTTCTTCTAACTTTTGAGCTCTCTCTCACTAAAGCCAAACTCTCTCTCTTGAGCTTGAACTCTCAACTTAATGAAGTATAATGAGCCAAAGAATGTTGCCTGCATTCTCTCATATCTCATCAGAAACTACACAACACACACTCTCACATTTGAATACACAACACGTGCACACACATGCATTATTCAACACACCCAGAGTTTAATCCCTACATTCAATATCACCAAATGCCTCGACACATTATACACTCAATCACATCTTGGATCATGGATAGGATTAGATTAGGTACCAATCATGCATCATTTAAATCAAACACAAGTAACCTTAATTAGTCAAGGTTAGCACAAAATTCAATTATTCAAAAATAGTTCTAATTAAAGGCAATTTAATCACATGCAATTTTACTAAGAATGGGTTTTAACAAAACTTCTCGAGATGGTTCCAAAATTCCTAATTAGTTAATCCATGTGCTCAATTTAGGTTTCTAAGACCGTTTAGGCTATCAAATTCATATCAAAGCATAAATCATTTTCATATCAAAGCATAAATCATGATAAATATTACTACGAGTAGCAGTTGAAGGCCCAAATAACATACAAAATACATAATAAACACATAACTTTTTAACCACTTAATTAACATCCTTAATTCTGATTAGTAGTTAATTACAGGACCGTGGTTATTCTGATCTCCCCACCTTCAAAGTTTGGTCCTCCAAACTTGAGTTACCATATATATATATATATCGGATGCATATCGGATATTTTAGGTTTACCTTGTTTCCCATTTAAGTAGGTAGTTTCCTTCCATTCGACATTATTCGAGAGACTTAATTACGTTTCCCAATCATTCAGCAGTTCATTGTAGTAACGGTAATATCCAGACAATTAACCACATGTCATGGATATAGTATTCCATATTCACCGAGCATAAGTTACAAAATTTTATAATCTCATTCACGTGTGTTTCAATCGATTATAGGCATATGGTAAAATTGTTTATAATCACAAAATCTGCTATTAATGAGTTCACATTCTTCATAAGTGTTCAAAATTGATTCAAATTTTCATTGGTTTAGTTCATTAGCAACACAACCTTGTCATTCAATCATAAGCAATTCCACGATCCCCATAATGTAATCAAATCGGATAATGGTTCTTGAATTAAGTAAAGTTCTCTTCAAACCAAATCAAAGTAAAGTCTATCGGATCACATTTGAAAGTTCCGTCAATCGAGATCAAGCGAAGTTGGGCGTATATCTTTAAACAAAAGTTCTCCGGTTCAACAAGGTGTCATCAAACCAAGGTTCTCTCAGTTAGATCGGATCGGGTAAAAGTTTTATCCCCATCATTTTCAAATGAAGCACATTTATTTCTATAGTTCATTCTCCATTCATTGGGTACATAATCAATAGTTCCTGATTTGTTCTAAGTTATTGAGTTCTCAAAATCACATCAGAGTCATGTATCATAATAGTTCATATCGAAGTGTTTCAGGTCATATACATATACAATGTGTTCACATGTAGGTGCACAGGCATGTAGTTGTTCATATTAAGAGGTAGGTGTCATAGTTAATATAGCAGTTTTCCAAATAAGTCTTTCATGTAGGCATACGGTACACAGTAATGTATCATACAAAGTTCCTTGAGGCACATAATAGCGAGTTGTTATCGAAGTTCCAAATGGGTCATGCGGTGTGACAACCCTACTTGATTCTTGCTAAGCGTGTTGAACATGATAAATGGCTGATTAGGAAGAAATCCTAAAGCGATGGCATGAATGTGTTATGTTAAATGCATTTTTTATCTGTTGAACCATAGAATGATACATTCATGTTTTATGTTTTAAAATGCAAATTGAAGGCCTTATCGTGGCGAATCAGGAAGGCGATTAGTGTTTCATGTTAATTAAATTTATGTGATTTTTTATAGTGTGTTTAATTGGAATTCGATTTGGTATGATTAAATTAGATTAAATAAGAGTAAATTACATTAGTTATGTTTATTACCCTTTTGCCCATTTAGTGGGCCATTTGTTAAGACACCTTTGAGGCTTAATTCATACACTTTTCTCGACCATTTGAGCACCAAGCCGTAGGAAAAAGTGAGAGAGGAGAAACTTGGTTTCCATTGAGATTTTACTTGGAGGAATTGGAAGATTTGAGGAACTTACAAAATTTGAGCTTCTATGCCTTGAATTGAAGACCTAAAGTAGGAGACTTACCCTTTTAATTGTGAATTCAAGTTGGTTCTTGCATGATTCTTGGTAATTTAGAGTTTAAAGGCATGAATTAACCAACATGTTGAATTGAGTAGGAATTCTGTATGCGTGTTGTCATTGTTGAGTTTTGAGTTGATTTCACAGAAATCTTCACATGCGTGTCTATATTCTAGCTATAGTTCATGAATTCATCTTGTTGTTGGAGGAATTGACTCTTTTGGTCAAGTATTTGAAGCTTTGATTTCAATTGAACACATCGTGTCACATTTAAATTATGTTCTTGAAGTCTATTTGAAAATTGTGTTCAATTATGTGGCCGCATCTTTGGGCTTTGATTTCTCAAATTGATCTTCAAAACATGTTATACTATATGGAGTTTACAAGTGTTTTCCCAAAGAAAATTAGCCCAAAAGGTCAATTTGATGCTTTAACGTTGAGTTTTGAGCTTGAGGTTCAAATATGGAAATTCAGTTTTGGACTCAAGCTCGGCGAAACTCCTTTCGGCGTGCAAAACTAAATTCATGCAGTCCGGGTAAATGTATAAGCGGAAATGTGTCCGCGACTTTAACCGCCCTAGTAGGATAGTCTTGAGATGGCGGTAACCCATGATTACAAAGGCCAACTTATCAAAATTTCACACACCAGTACACATGCTGTAAGGGCTTACAAATGGAAGAAATAAATCGAGAATAATTGGTCCATAAGAGCTGCGTAAATCAAATGAAGCGGAACATATATATCATCATTCGATCTTCTGACTAGTCCACGAGGAAAATAACAAAAGATACAATTTACATCTTGATCAAAGGCTTCCTAATGAGCAGAGCATATTACAAAACACAAAGAATACAAGCCAAGAAGCATGATTTTCAAGATTTCTTGGCGTAAACATATAATCTTGGAGTGAATCTGACAAGCTGGTAAACAAGAGGGTACAAAACAAGCGGGGTAAACACATCTGAAGCGTCGCATGTCGTCTTCTCATCACCTACATATATATATATAGAGGGTGGTATGGAAAACTCGATGAATGATACTAATAATAAAGGTTTTGCATGAATATAGCGAAGTGCATACAAAACAAGCATGCCAAAACCATACAAATACTAGTAGAATCTTTTCGTGAGGCACAAATAACCTTTACAAATCAAGGGGATGATAGTATTCATCTTTTCCAATCTTACAAGTTTCAAGGGGCGCTCGTGACGCCGGCAACCAGGACAAAAGCTCTCCGACAATCGATGCGTGTAGTAGCCCATTAGTGGCATAAACCAAGATTTGTCACGATCGTAATCGTTTTTAGACAAAATGATCTTTGCGAAATTTATAGTCCTCAGCGACCCAAAGGACTTGTATTACTTAGGCAGTAGCCCTTTTTAACACAATGGCTTTTGAAAAGGATGGTATCCTTTTTATGCAGAGGCTGGTGTCAACCCCAGAGCGTAGCCCTTTTGGCCGAATGATCTTTGCGAAAGTTTAGAGTCCTCTAGCTAAGGGACTTGGGTTCGGTTAAAGGACCGTATCCTTTTATACTTAATCTTTGAGTTTAGAGTCCTCATTAAGGGACTTCTCAAGATAACCGAGACAAAGCTCACATCGATACATCAAAAGAGGTGATCATTCATACTTAACAAATACTTTCATCGAAACAAAGCAAGACAAGATTTATCAAAGCGGTTTAACACTTGGCTTTATTAAAGCACCACTCACCACCTCTCGGTTCTTGACGATGCAGTAGGCTCGAAAGCAAAGATCAAGAGTCTCTCTAATCCACACTGACCAATTCACATTCTCAAAACAAGCTTTACATAGTAATGTAAATGATCTCAAAGTAGCTTTCCCACCCAAGATCAAATGAATAACAAAGAAAACAAACATGCAAGGTCGAACCTGTTATTTCCCTCTTGTGAAAACTTACTAGAATTGCGCTTCTTGATGAAAATGCCACAGGGTCCTTTTTACTTCTTACCCCGAGGGTGTGGTCTGACGACCATATAAAAAACGAAGTCGGAAACACGAGTTTCCCTCTCTGAAAATACAAAAGAACAAGAACATCAAGAACATCAAGACATGCATGTTAGAACCATAACTACGTTTATTGTTCAAAATCTGGGGTTTCATGCTTAGAGTTCAAAAGCGTGGACTAGGTACCCAACCAAAGGAGAACAATGCAAGAACAAAACCACCGATAACATGGCTGACAAGCCACTGAAAACTTCCTGAATCAAGGGTACAACTTTTAAGTCAAGAACACATGAATACTAACTTTTCTCTTTCAAAACCAACTCCAAAATCCATGTGGCATACCAAGAAAACAAACCCGATAAATACACAATAATATCTTGACAATCAATAAAATGTAGCCATGAATCCAAGATTCTCGCTTTACTCCGAGATCCTGATCACAAATCTAGCAGTTACCGTTCAACCGGCAGACCAAGCTTTCGAAAGTCACCTTTCTCTCTCCTAGCTCTCATTCTCCCTTGAGGCTTCTCTACTCTAGAAACAAAAAGATTTGAGACCAAAATGATTGTTGATTCAAGAAGTCACTTGCCTTGGGGTGTCTTAGCTTCCACCGGACTAGGACTTCCACGTGGCACTCTACGGGTTGGTTGACTCCAAAAGGTGGTGATAGACAGAACAAGTCCTACGACAAAAGCGTTACATAACAAGCTTGGTGACAAAAGCTGCGCATTTCGGCTAGCTAACAGGACACTCGGCTAGAAGTCAAAAACTTTAACCGCAGGTCAGCAAAACATAAGACTGGGAGGGCGTAGCCTTTGGACTAAGGCATGCCACACCTTAGCTTTGGGTGTGCACACATCTCGAAGCCTAAGCAAAAGCCACTGCTGAGGACAAAAAGATTACTATAAGCACAAAGCGTCTCGGCCTCCTACAAGCTCACACTTCGGTCCAAGGGTGACATCTCGGCAATCTCGCTCATCTAGTAGTGAAGATGGAGGAATAGAAATTAAACCAGGTTCAAAAGCTGTTCCTAAATCTTGAAAGGTTCAAAGAAATGAACTATGCTAAGCCGACCTCGGCCACACACACACACACACACTGCACTGCCAAGCAAAGTCTACAGAGTTCAAAACAAAGTAACAATTGTAAACAAAAACAAAACAAGACAACAACAAGATTACAACTCGACAAAGGCAAGATCATACAAAAATGCATGCAAAACGAAGACTAATAATTCAAAAGTGAGGTTATTTACACAAAAATAAATTATGTATCCGATTACTTTTGCTTGTGTTCTGCGGTCCCACTTTCAGCGGCCTTGAGGAATGCTGCGCTTCAGCTTAGTCTTGTGTCTCTCCGCTTTCAGCGAGGTTGACTTCACATCGGCGATAATTTCACCCATCCATTACTTTTTACCTGATCCATTTCGAGTTAGGGAAAACCCGCTTCCGAAGCGGGGACCTGTTGACAAAAATTTGAAAAAAATGTTTTAAGTGCATTTTGCATCCCTCATTCCATCCTATAGACATTCCTGAGGCCTAGTTTAAGGCATCTTAATATGAGGGATATTGATGTAGAACCACACCAGAAGTCAAGATAGGAACTAAGTCATTAATCCCAAGTGGCGCGTAACTGTGGTGTGCAATGTTCGTTACATGGCTTGTGTAGGGTTGGCATCAGGGAACTACTTTAGCCTATTTAGTAGTGTAATAACCCCGAC